>CATIWK010509126.1:0-12865 GCA_949634005.1 Mallotus japonicus
TTCTCTAAGAAATTACAACATTAAATTTTTTTTGTTATTTTTTAATTAAAATCTAAATTTTTATTTGTAATTTTTGTAATTTATTCATCAATATTTTTGTTTGATTTAGAGCATATCCAATAGTACTCTTTATTTTAAAGAACATCTTAAGGAATTTTTAAATATAAAGAGTGAAGAAATTTGTATAACTCCAATAGACTCTTGATATTTTTAATCTTTATTTTACTTTATCCAATAAACATTAATGCTTAATTTTTTTCTTCTTTATTTTTTAAAGATTTTCCTTTATTTATTTAATTTTTTTCTTCCATTTGATAAAAAGAGAAAATTATTTTCAATAAATAGAAAAATATCAATTAATATTCTGCATGAGAAATTGAAATATTTTAGAGTAGAGAGTGAGGTTTGACTCTCTACATGTAGAGAACCAAATCAACTATCTACTCTAAAATAAAAATATAGAGAGTGTATTGGATACCATATTTTTTATTTCACTTTTTAAAATAAAAAATTTTACTTAAATAAAAAGTCTATTGGAGATGCTCTTAGTCCAACTCTTGAATATTTTATTTTGGCTACTTAAATTATATTTGACCACAACTTAAAACTTTTAGTGACATCTCTTTCTTAAATGCCACTTATATTCTTGAGGTCTAAAAAAATGTCATAATTGTAAATGAATTAAGTAAGTATTTTACCACATTTTAATAAATATTATTACTATATTTATTAAAAATTAAAATAATTTTTATAAGGTATCACAATTTATGTATTATGAAATATTTATTACTAAAATAAATAATTTTTATTAATATTAATAATTATTATAAAACAGTACTTATTTTTATCATTTATGTCCCATTGTTGAGTGCATGACATCCGGTTCAGACAACAACAGGTCTATTTAATCTATTTAAGAAGAAATGACATTTTTGTGAATTTTAGGGGGATATAATTTAGTACAATAACAATGAAAATGACACCTAATCATTAATTTTTTTAGATCAAAACGACGCTGTACAGAGGGGCTACGTTTCTGAATCTATACTGGTAATTTTTTTTTTTCGAACAATAATCTATACTGGTAATTGGTAAACGTCACTTCTCACCATGGATCATTTCATTTCAAGAACCATATCCCATTCATCATCATCATTAACAAAAGCTCTCTTCTTCTTTGTTTCTTTATTATTATTATTAATCTTTTAAATTTAGATAAACAATAAAAAAAACTCCACCATTACAAGAAGAGACAAACAAAGATTACATTATTTTATTGCTACAAACAAGAATAAAACAAGAAGCCTTCTGTGTCTCTCTTTTCTTCTCCCTGTCTCTGCTCTGATTTTGTATTGCAGAGAGAAGGGATCCATTATTCTATGGATTTGAAGAAGCTTTATTCTGTAATCTTTGTGATTTCACTTCTGGTTTCTTGCCTGATATCTTCTGTTTCAGCTGGGGATATAGTGCATGATGATGATTTAGCTCCTAAAAAGCCTGGTTGCGAGAATGATTTCGTTTTGGTAAAGATTCAATTCAATGCTGCCCTTTCTCTTCTACCCACTTTTTTTTTTCTTGTTTTCTCAACGGGGTCTTTCTTGTTTTCTCTGTTGGTTGATTGAATTTTGCGTTTGTCTTTTTTTTTTTACTTTTCCTTTTTGGTTTAGTAGTTAGTATTAACTTAATTATGTGGTTCCTACCTCTTTCTTTTAGCATTTCTTTGTGTATCCCTTAAAATTTGAGCTTTTAATTCCCCTCTTTATGTATTTTTTTTTCAGTTAATTAGATTCTCTCAATTTTGTGACAAAACTGTATCAGCATATCTAGTAATGAGCTTCTGCAGGCTCACTTAGCTTTGGAAAGCACATAACTGTGGAATTTAAGAAGCCAAGATAAAGAATTTTCATTTTTGGTGTCAAAATTGAGCTCTGTTCTCTTTTGGTTTTTACGTTATTAGTAAATAAGCATACTTTAAAGATATAATAGAGGAAGGTGGAACTTCATTGCAAATATTTAATTTAATATATGTTCTTTTTCATGCCAATGCTTTTTACGATGGAAAGTTGCGTTGATTAGTTGGATTATGATGGAGCTTTTTTGCCATTGAATTTTTGCATTATTAAGCTCTACCTGTCGCTTGTTCAGCACAATGTTTTCATCGATCTTGGGCTTGCTCTTGCTAGGTAAAAGTTCAAACTTGGATTGATGGAGTAGAGGATGCTGAATTTGTTGGTGTGGGTGCTAGATTTGGTACTACCATTGTGTCAAAGGAGAAAAATGCTAATCAAACTCGTCTTACTCTTTCAGATCCTCGTGACTGTTGTACACTGCCAAAGAAGAAGGTTTTTTATTCTTGTTGGAGAACTTATGTGCTTTCATTATTTGGGATAAATTATTCATCAATATTTGCTAAATTGACTATGTTTGATTAATTAGATTGAAAAGGACATTGTCATGGTTGATCGAGGAAAGTGCAAATTCACAGTCAAAACAAATAATGCAGAGGCTGCTGGTGCTTCTGCTGTTCTTATAATTAATAATCAAAAAGGTAATTAGTATATTTGCTGTTCTTATTTGATGCATGATTTAAGTAGGCAATTTCAACCAACAAGGATAATGGTTCTAATATACTACTAAGTAAAGTTGACCTTTTTTTTAATATTAAACTCATCAATTCAATTAAATAATCATTAAGCTCTACTACTTGGAGTTGGCTAATTGACGCTTTTCTACTATCGCTTTTAGGGGCCATATTCTGCATAAGATGTTTAGAAATCAAATCATTTTATTGTGTCTTGAACCTTCATTCCTGCACTATTTGAAGTCTTCCTTTGCTTATTTTTATTCCTCGTAATTAAACTTCTTGGCTAGTAAATCAAAATACGTATGTTACACATGTACTTGAGCTAGGAAGTGACCTTGAAGTACCAATTATTTTAGTATTTATATGACCATAGTGACATATGCACTTTACTGTCAACCTTTGCCATTGTGACTCAATTGCAAGAAACTTGTTCTTTCCCTTGTAGAACTTTACAAGATGGTTTGCGAGCCAGATGAAACTGATCTTGATATACGCATACCTGCTGTTATGCTCCCACAAGATGCTGGCACAAGCTTGGAAAAAGTGCTATTGAGCAATGCATCAGGTAAGCCTTTTGAAATTCACATGTATTTGAGAGAAACAAACTCTAAATTTAGTCTTTAACTGGAGTCTATGTTTGTTTGAGCTTATGCTCCTTTTACAGTGCAATAATCAAATAGCCTTCTCACTTTAAATGAAAACATTTCTTCTTTGTTACCATTTTTTTTCCTCGTGCTTCCTTTTCATCAGAAAGCTAACTAAAATTTCTTTATTGTCAGTGTCTGTGCAGCTGTACTCTCCTCGGCGGCCGCTAGTTGATATAGCCGAAGTATTTTTGTGGTTGATGGCTGTGATTACCATCTTGTGTGCCTCTTACTGGTCTGCATGGACTGCTAGAGAGGCAGCTATTGAACATGACAAACTATTGAAGGTGACTGTTTTTGCTCATCTTTGTATGATAGAATAAACGTGATACTTTTATTCTTATCACCTGTGATGATGTGCTGTTTATGCTCATCCTTTCTTATTTACAGATCTTATTTTTTGTAATATAGGATGCTGTGGATGAAATGCCAAATGACAAGGTTGTAGGTGGTGGTAGTATTGTAGACATCAATACAGCATCTGCTGTCCTGTTTGTTGTTGTTGCTTCATGCTTCTTGGTCATGCTTTACAAGCTTATGTCGTACTGGTTTGTTGAGCTTTTGGTGATTCTTTTTTGCATAGGCGGAGTAGAGGTGAGAGAAATTTCCTTTCTATTCTGCCATCATAATACATGCATGGACTAAGGGACAAATGATTAATCAATTACACATATTCTCATTTTCATCATTAGCAAAGCATACTTCAGTTAGCTGTAATGGAAATCATGGTCAGGATACAAACATGCTGGATTTGTGGTGAATTGGTCACGTTTTTATATTTTATTTTCTTAATTTTATTTGTTAGAATTGAAACAGACGTTGTAATTTTATCGTTTTTCAGGGTCTGCAAACCTGCCTAGTTGCTTTGTTATCAAGGTACAATTGACAATCTCTTAATTCTGATACAATTATGACTTGTTTTTGAAAGCTTCACTTTTAATCACCTACACGCTATGGCAATGCTTCTTGTATATTTGCTTGGTTGGGCTTGGATGGAGATTCTGTCTGTTGCTAAGTTGTCATAAATGAAAGCAATACAATGAGGAGAACGACACAACACTAAAGTCCTCCATTAACTATTTGTTTTTTTGGTTGAGCCATTGGCTATGTTCTAGCATTCAAACAATTTCATGGAAATAGTAATTATTTCATGTAGCTATGGATTGTTCTGTTTGCCAATTCCTAAGTATTTTAAGTATTTCTAGTATTCCTAAATATCAGCTACAAGTTGTAAGCTATAGTGAAAGAATGTGGATTTGACAATTTTAAGCTTTTCGTGTGAATTTTGACTCATTTTTCTCTTACTTTTCTGTGTGGCTTCGCCCAGTTGTTACTTGAAGCTGTTTTTGGCATGGCTTATCTTGTTGCAAAATTTTTTCTGTGCTTGGTCTATTTCCTGAAAAAAAAAAAAATCTAATGGTGATAACTGAAAGAAAATGGAAAAGAGAATGTTATATTCTTGTGTGTTTTCTATGCTTGTAATTGTGTATGCTTGCCCATTAGATTTCTGAATGAAGGATGCCACTAATGCAGCTTATTAGTCAAAGAAAATTGGTATTTTTTGATGTTGAGAACTAAAATTTTAGAATTTGCGCAGGTGGTTCAAGCATGCTGGAGAATCATACATTAAAGTACCCTTCTTTGGAGCTCTCTCATACCTAACATTAGCTGTATCTCCATTCTGCATAGCATTTGCTGTTGTTTGGGCTGTCTATCGCAATGTCTCCTATGCCTGGATAGGTCAAGATATACTAGTAAGTATATGATTTTGCAATGACACATTAGCACCCACAAAATTTAGGTGGATACTAAGGCCTTTGATTTATTTTTTTCTTTTAATGTGTATTATTCATTTAAATTTTGGCAACTCAACTAATTATCTCTTTCCTTTTGTTTGTTCTTAAATCAGGGAATTGCATTGATTATCACAGTCCTGCAAATTGTCCATGTACCTAATCTCAAGGTATTGCATTGCTAGGTGCTTGTATGGACTTTTCCTCTGATTCTTTTATATGTAAGGTGGCCAAAATGGATTTGAACGTTATTTTCTACCTCCAAAACAAAAGAAATGATGGTCGCATGCTGCCAATACATTTTCATACATATGTAGATTAGCATTTGAGTCTTTTACTAAAAATTGACAATCCATCTTGGCACAAGAACAAACTCTCAAATCTTAATATGATAATTTTTAAAAAGCTAAAAAAAAACAAAAGAAGTGATTTCAGTCATCAAGTACAGCTTTTGGTTGGTACCTGGTAAATGTAGTGATCCAAGTGAACTAAGTTTATGAATGTATTTATTTGGTTGCTATTATTCCATACTGCAGCGCCAATGACATATCAAAATTTAAAATGAGCACGCATTCAATGAAACGTGAGCTTGCTTTCTCATGTTTAACATTTTCTCTCTCTCCTGCTTCAAGTGAATAGCAAGGATTACGGAAGAAGATTGAAAATGCATGGTAAAACTGTCATAGATTGTCTAGCAAGTCTTGCCTAACTATCAAATTCTAGCTTCTGTGCAACATTAATTATTCTTATGTAAAGTTGTATATTTGAAGGGCATAGATTACCATTATGCAGCTACATCATCAGCATGGATGCCTTAAAAACTAGCTTAACAACCTTTAAGTTTAGTGGTTCTTTATGCTTGTACTTTAAAAAGAAAAAGAGTGTTTTGCTGGAGATGAGGGGAAAAGGGATTGATTGCATTTTGCTGACTTATATGTATTTGATTGTTAAAAGTTTAAAAAAAAAAAAAAAAAAAAAGGAAAAATCTTTTTCTTGTATTCTTTTGCTACGTGCATGCATTTGTGTGCAATGGATTTCCTTTTACCTAGAAGAAAATTGTTAAAGTTGAGCTTCTTATAATATTCTGATTTATTTGTAAATCTGCAGGTAGGTACAGTTCTTCTCAGTTGCGCATTTTTGTATGACATCTTTTGGGTGTTCGTTTCTAAGAAGTTGTTCCATGAAAGCGTGATGATTGTTGTAAGTAATTATGCTAATGTTATATATCATGTATTTTCTTTTAAACCGTTGGTCTATTTAAATGCCCAACCATAAGTCTGTTTAATTACACTTTTTTTTTTTTCCCCTATAGGTGGCTCGTGGGGACAGAAGTGGAGAGGATGGTATTCCCATGCTGTTAAAGATCCCACGTATGTTTGATCCTTGGGGTGGTTACAGCATCATAGGATTTGGTGACATTCTTATACCTGGATTGGTGATAGCATTTTCTCTTAGGTTTGCACTTCACCCAGTATTATTTCTTTTATTATCAACATTTCTTATCCCAACCTAATATTTTGTTTGCCTTTTCTTGTTAAGTGCTATGATAATCTTATTACGTGAATCACATCAATTTGAGTCCTGGAATTGCTTGCTCCTAAAACATGACTGGGAGCTGCAATTACTTTCAGCACATTTTATAAGATGCCATGTTATGTTGTTAATTATATCTACTTATATTTTTATCTTGAAGCGTCTTCACTCTATTTTCCAATGAGGTACATAAAAAGAGCAAAAGAGAAACTATTAGCAGCAGCAAGTTATTCATTTGTTGTAACATTTCACTTGTGTAATAATTTTTCATGGTGTATATATACAAGTGTTGTTCCACATTTAACCTTGGGCTTACTGTTTTACTCAGTAATTTGTATTCCAACATTGTATTGTAAAATATAACTAATCATCATTTGCAGGTATGATTGGTTGGCAAATAAGAGTCTTCGAGCAGGATACTTCTTGTGGGCAATGATTGCATATGGATTAGGTATGTAATTTTAATTTAGTTTACTCTGTCATTATGCATCTACTAAGATAAATTATATTCACAAGTAAAAGATGAATCATGATTTAACTTATAGATGACCTTAACTAGTTTGGAAATAAGGTGCTTGTTTCTTACTTTTCGGTGGCATTTGCTTTTATTTTTTCTTTGTTTCCTAATTATGAAATCTGCTGCAGGTCTTCTCATTACATATGTGGCACTGAACTTGATGGACGGGCATGGCCAACCAGCACTGCTCTACATTGTGCCATTCACTCTAGGTAATATTTTTTGAAGATATAGGAGCAATTTAGAAATGACATGCTGATATATGTTTACATTTCCTGGAAAATTAAAATTTCTGCACATTGATCAGGAACGCTTCTAACAATTGGAAAGAAAAGAGGCGACCTCTATGTTTTATGGACACAAGGAGAACCAGAAAGACATTGCCCCCATATCCATCTCGAACAGTGTCACGAACCAAACCTGGAGAAATAAGATTCCTTGTAAATTAGAAGAGTAGCCTAGCAATTATCAGCTAGGGAAGCTGGATAAGAAACCAGCTTGTCAAAGCGTAATTAGTGCAACTTGGAAATGTTGTATGAAATGGAATCTTCACACGCTTTAGGTTAACCTTTAAGCTTATGATCAATTAACATCTGTCAGAATTATTGTCCCAAAAACATTTTTCTCCCCATTCCTGTGATATATATATATATTGATCATTGAGATACCTTGAACTGGTGACCTTCTGAACACACAAGTGTTCAGAAGCCATTACTATCTTCCCAAGCTTGCTTAGGTATTGTAAGCAGAAAGAAATTCAAGGTTTGCAAGAGACACTAGTACTTGTGCCATGTAATGTTTTGTGTCAAGTAAACAAGGAGAGGAGAGAGGGTAAAAGAAGCTAGGTTTCAATTAAAATGTCTTTTGCAAGTATATGATAATTGCACGATAAGTTTGCAATGAAAGCACCCGTGACAGCTACACTTGCATTCACATACAACCTCCTCAGCAATAGCTTGTGAGTAGATTTATTTGCTTTGATTATTAAAAAATTGTTGATGAAGTATCTTTGATCAAATCTTCAACTGGGTGATTTTATAATTGACAAAATATTATTGCTTTTATCTCAAATGAAATACCCCCATTTTTCTTCTACATACTGCTGATGTTAGAATTAAGATATAATTGACAAAATAAAAAGACATGTTGTTCCATCACATCTCATGATTGGGCCTTCAATTGATCATCAACCATTCCAAGAAAGGAGCCAGTTCATAATATTCCTCATAAAGATGCTGTAATCTTGTATGTTTCTAGTTTCTGTGGGTATAAAATATTCTTTTGAATCAAAAGATATACTCATCTTTTCCCATCTCCATAGAATTCCATCTTCTTGACAGGGAAGTATAACATGACATGAAACAATAGACATGTAAATACCACTAATTATAATGCTTAATACATTTGCAGTCCCGGGGTGTTGGCTCAGTTTAGAAGTTGAGGGTGTTAATCCTCCTCCACTTCCCTGTTAAAAAAAAAAAAAAATACATTTGCAGTCTTTGCTTAAAAAAAAAAAAAACAACAACATTTGCAGTCCCTTAAATTTAGCATGCTTTATTAATTTATATTTTTTAACTTATCATCAACCATTTTAACACTTGCCAATGATCCCTGGCCCAAGTGGTAAGGGTGAGGTACCCATAATTTCTTGATCATCGGTTCAAATCCTAGGTACAAAAAAAACACAAGGTTCTTGGTCTTTATTAACAATATCATTTATAATTTTTTTTATCTAGTGTTGATACATAAATAATTTCATTTTACTTTATGAAAAAAATCATTTAGACACTTTAAATAAAATGAAAATGTTGAGAAATTCAATTTTTAACAAATTAAAATGTTTAAATGGTGAAATTAAAGAGGCCAACTAATAAAAGATATGAAGAATCAAACCCTAAATTATAAGAAAAGATATGTATACAATAAGAATTATATAATAATCAAGACTGCAATCAACACAGTCAAAGATGTTCTACAGCCAATCCCTCTTCAAAAAAATTTCAGCGTGTGCAATGGATATAGGACCACACATGGTGCAACATTGTTGATGGTTTTAGGTTGCCACAACAGCAGTATTAACATCAGCATAATGCCATATATCCCAAGTGGACCGTTAGATGTGAGGTGTGTAGAGTAGAGAGTTTTTTTTTTTTTTTTGTCTGTTTACCCATGTCACAAAATGGTTGGGAAATGGGGCCTGAAGTGAAGAAAGGGGGCTGTGGTGGGGCTAGACGTGCATGTGATGGCAGGCCCGCAGGGGGCACAAGAGCAGCCAGAAGGGTTCCCCATGAATATGAGTTGTACAGCATGATAAGATTATTTCCTTTTTCTAATAAAGCTAAAGAGGAAGATTACCCCTAACAGAATATATATATGCAAAGAGAATGCAAGAAAAAGGTGAGAAAAGAGATGTAAAGCCATGTGGCCCCATATCATTTGCTTTTGTTTTATTTATTTATCATGCTATGTTATGGGAATTTCATTAAATAAGATTAAGGATAATGCAATAATCATGTTGATTATTGCTTAAGGTATTGTAGTTCCAAGTCTCAATCATTTTGGTTAGTAAGGACTTAAGGCTGGCATGCTTTATTGTATATATATTGCCATTTTCTTTTGAAAAAGTATTTATCCACTTTAAGAGTATGTTCTTATTTTTACAACCATTTATTTATATTTATAATATATTGTTATTTTTTTTATCAGGTTCATCCCATTTCGGAAGAATACAACTATTACATTGATTTTCAATGATTATTATAAACTTTACAAACTATTACATTGATTTCCAATAACTATTAAAAACTATTATAAATTAACTATAATATTATAAAGTAAATATGTAGTATATATATCTAAATTTTAGTGGGAGGAGGGATAAAGACATAAAATTCTTGTCAATACTCCCACCAAGAATTAAACTCATGAGGCCTTCGCCTTACCAATTAGGATAGATTTCATTGACATAATATATTTTCATTTGTATTATCCATTATAAAACATTTTTTTTTGAAGCAGCATTATAAACATTTGAATCATATATATTTTCAGTATTAAATAAGTGCTCAAATATAAAAATCTATGCTAATTAATATTTGCTATAATTTATACACTCAATGTAAGTATATTTTATTTATTTTTATTATTATAATATGCTTACTTTCTTTTATTTTATCAATAACAAATATTACGAGTCATCACTCATATTAGTGGTATATAAAATCCCATTAAGTTTTTGTGTGAACATTTTATAGTGGAAAATATCATATTCAAATTCTTATCATGTTAAATTCTTTTAAAATAGCACCGATTATGAAGTGAAATAATTTCATATACGGTGCAATACAGGAACACCTCATAATTGCACCAAAAAATTGAAAAATAAAATTGTATAAAAATATGTTAAAATTAATTAAAATAAGGATGAGTTATATCATTATTACATACAATAAAATAATCATTTTTTACATGATCATCCAATTCAAATTTGGATTTTTTTTTTCACTTGTATTTAAGAGTGAGGGTAGAGACTGAAATTCAAATCCGAATCTCAAAGATGCCGACAATAAATCTTGATTATTAGGCTAAGAGTACGCCAGCAATTCAAATTTAGATTCATAGTATAATATTATGCTCATTTACACTCAAATTCAAAATTCTTCTTTTGAAAAAAATTCACAGTCAATTGCTTCCCAAGGACGAAAGAAAATTTTCATCATTTCCTTTTCCTTTCTCCTTTAGCTTAATCCCAGCTTGATGAAGACAATGAAGTGTCTTAGCACTCACTGATTACATGTCATTATTATTATTATTATTTTTGAACAACAATGACATGTCATTATTACCCAACAACTCTTGGGAGTTTCTTGGCCCTATCCACGTGTCAACACATTGTGGTGAGTTAGCAATAGGGTCATAGTAAAAAGGATTTAACAGTAATTTCACTTCCTTAGACGGTTTTATTTCATATAGCCGTTAACTTAACCCATGGCCCATGTGGGGTTTATCTTAAAAGGAGCTGTCACTTTCCTAACGGTCAGTTTCTTTTGGCCATTCGATTTTATTTTGCACTTTCATCTTGTGGCTGTAACGCTACTGTCTGTAGCGCTTTAGCTTTTTGAAAAAAGAAATTCCGGTTACCGTTATTTTCTGAGATGAAATGACTATATTCGCCCTCTTTTAGTAAGTAATAAAAAGACTCTTTCAAAAATAATTAAAATACATGTTTTGTATAATCAAATACAAAATACTTAAAATATGAATTATGTATTTAATTATTTAATATAATTTTTAAAAATAAATAAAAAATTTTCAAATAATAAATATACAAAGCCCTGAAAACTACATTTCACTTACACTTCCTCAAAGTGAAGAAAAAGAAAATGTTGCATCAGAAAGTGATTCACAATTTACTTCTAAGTATTATATTCCTTAAATTTTAATATAAAAAGAGAAAAAAATAAAAATATTTTACTGTAATTTATAAATTACTCACTAATAAAGTACTATGAAGTGAATTTCGAGTTTGATCCAATGAATATATTTTATTTTTGAGAAAATTATTTTTTACATCAGATAATTTAATATATATTTTAAGTATTTTATATTTAATTAATAAAAAATAAAATATGTGTATTTATATCACAAATTTAACAGTATGTTACAATTATCCGAAGTAGATAATAATTTTTTTTTTTTTACTTTTATTGAATCAATTAAAATTTAGATTATAAAGAAAAGAATAATGATAAAAGAATTTTAGCATTTAACAATAAAGAAAAAGGTGTCAGCCAAGGAGAGGATAAGAACAAGGTGCAAACAAACAACCAAAACCTGTCAACATCCTTCTGCTCTTTCCAGGACAATCCCTTACTTCCTACTTACTTCATTTTAATCTCTATATTAATCTTTCATCTTATTACAAGGATCACATGGCAACAAACACCCACATAAAAATAATTTACATAAAAAAAATGGCCGATTGACTAATTTCACCCCTGAATTTAACTCAATTATTCTATTTCACCCCTATTCTTTTATTGTGTTCAATAGCACCTCTAAACTTTTATTTTTAACCAATTTAACTCATTATTTGGCCAAATTGGCGCGTGAAGCATAATCGCGCCGAGCTGGAAAAAAAAGACAGGATTTATTAATGAAGTGGGCCCCTAAACCTACATGTCCAAGTAAAAAAAAAATTTACTAATCCTAAAATAAACACTAATAGTTCGGAAAAAAAAAAACACTAAAAACCCTAAAACCCTAAATCCCTAATTTACTTATCCTCTTTCCAAAATCCCTAAATCGATAAAGTCATAATAATACAATTCAAAGCTATGCATTTTCTCCAAAACCAGCATCACTTTGGTTTCTCCTCCTTCACACCCACACATTATGGTGTGTTAAATTTTCTTCACCTAGAATATTACCTTCTATATTCTGCAAGCCATGCTCGTCGCCATCACGGATGGTGTTATTCATTAACGTCAACGTCGCCGTCGTCGTCGGTGGCATCGGTATCTTCGCTGTCTAACTCGCCGAAATCTCCTTTGGCTTAAGCTGGAAATCTCCAGCATTCTGATTTAAGGTCTTCTTTGTGCAACTTGGTTGGCTTGCTTTCTACCATCACCTTCAGATTACAAAACGAGAAAGTCCCTGCTACGATCTTAAGCAAAGCAGTTCATTTTTTATTTTCTAAAACTCAATGTCTCTTCGAAAACCACCACTTTCCTGGATCCTCCTTGACAACGTCTCATGCATGAGAAATGCTCAACAAATCTTGCGGCATGTTTCC
>CATIWK010509367.1:0-10803 GCA_949634005.1 Mallotus japonicus
TCTCTTTATTTTTTTATTTCTCTCCTTTTTTCTTTTTTTTTTTCAAAATTTTTATTTTCTCATTTTTTCCTTTTTCATCTTTTTTTTAGTGGAGCATTAGGCAAAATTTTTTAGGATTTTATTTCATAATTTTTTTGACATTTTATACTGAAGTACAATCGCTTTTTTATTTTTATTTTCTCTTTATTTTAAACAATTTTACCATTATTTCTAAATGTTTATTTTTTTAAAAATTCCAATAGACCAAAATAAATATAAAATTATATAATGTTATAAATAAAATAGTTAAAGTTTCAATAGCATCATTAAACTAATTTTTTTTATTGGGTATTGTTAATAGACTAAAATTCAGGAAGTCTTTTATTCATTTCTTCTTTTGTGATTTTGGTTTTTCATTACGTTTGTTTGGTAGATGAGAAAACGAAGGAAATATTATCAAATAGACCATCACATGGATTTTAATGATTTATTTTTTTGTACAAAATTGTCACAAAAAATATACAAAAATAAACTTAAAATAGGTTAATTTCAAAAGATGCATGTCTATATATATATATATATATACTACTTGATAATGGTATATTCAATGTTAATATAATTTTTTTGTTTTTCATTTCCAAGAAAAAAATAAACACTAGCATGCATTATTCTATAAATCACATATTCCATATTAAAGAACAAAAATGTATTCATATATTATAGTGAATTATAGTGAAATTTTTTAAAATGAAACAGTATTTTCCTTTTTCTCGTTTTCTGGTTCAAGAAAAATTAACTTTTTGATCCAAAAAGAGAAAAGTGGAGCGCGTTTTTTGGGCTTTCGTTGTTTCATGCTTTTATAAGCCTTTTGTATCAATACTAACATTTTATGCATAAAAAAGAACTTGGCTTGTTCATTAAAAAGCACTGTTAATGTTTCTGGATTGCATGAGACCATTTTGAGCTCAAAAACCAGAGGATTTTTTTAGTTCTATCCAACTTTTGGTTTCATTCAAATTGAAGAATCTAAATCCAAAGACTACCCTATTTTGAGCATTGATTTAAAGGGTAGGCCTTTAGTTATATCATATCAATGAGAATGGCCCAAAAAGCACCTCTGTCAGCATCGGGAAAAAGGAGACAGGTAAAGCTGCAGTCGCCATACCTAAAGAAGGAAAGATGATGGGAAGGGAACGTGATTCTACCACTGCAAAGGTGACCATTCCAAATGACAAATCGACACAAAACGAAAGCAATGAGAAGACGACAGAGCACAGTATGGGAAGCCCCAAGACCAAGAGAGCTAGGCCGAAGCAAGCCCATTGACTAAGGAGAATCTGCTAGGGCCCAACCAGGTTAACGAGGAGAAGCCAAAGCCCAGCTCAACAACCAGCGAAAGACAGCAGGCCAAGAAGTTCAAACTCAAGGATATTGCTAGGGCAGGCCTAAAAACAAGACTTGAAAGAAAAGCACAGGAATGCAATGCTGAGGAATTTGCTCAAACAGTGGGACAGATTACTGAAGATGATCAAGAGGTCCTAGGTAGGCTAATTGGAGAGAATATCTCCATTGATTGAAGCCTGATGGTTAAGGTGGCAAGCAGACTATTCTTTTTTTACGGGCACTCTTAGGGTGATTCACAATAGTCTGTATAGTAGATTGTTGAGCTTAGTGATAGGTAGGTAGTTAAGTTTTCTTAGTTATCCTTGGTCGTAGTCATTATTGGAACTCTCTACAGTTGGAGAGAGTTCACAAAATGACTTGCAAGTGGTTGCCTTCATAGCAACCTCAAAGCCTTGAAAGCTACCCAGGTGTAGTCTTTATTTTGTTTCCTTCAGGTTCTTACCTTCTGGTTGTATTGCCTAAGGGCTGTCTTAGTAACAAAACGCATTAGATGACCCAAAAAAAAGTTGTATCATATCAAAAGGGTTTCAAGGACTGGAGTAGCAAAACCACAAGCAATTTCTCTCATCATGTATGTAAAAATTCTTCGTTTATGTGTTTTCCCTTTTTCTTAGCATTTCCTACTGCTTCAATTTTCAATGTGTCCTCAGTGAAAGCGTTGAAAATCATCATCGACGGAGCTTGTATCGGCTCCATGATGGGCACCACCAGCGCAGCTCGATCCCTCAGCGATGCTTTTTTTTTTTTTTTGGCGTTAACGAGAAATGGGGCAGTTGCATAAATATTTTGAGATTTTGAACACGCCTGTAATTTTTAAAAAGTAGGAATTTTTTTTTTTGAACTAAAAAAGTAGGGATTTTTTTAGTTGTTGAGATAAGTTTTTTAGAGTATTTGTGTCAATGTGTGAGATCCCTTTTTTTTTTTTTTTTAAAAGGTCAATTAATGCCTAATTAAAAAGTTTTATTAAAAATACGTTTTTTTTGTGATTTTGAACCGGACTCAAGTCAAACTGCTAAATCACTTAGTGTTCACGAATTATTCGCGAGTTTAAATGATCTAAATTTTTTTTTAAAAACGCAAACTATACCTTAAAATTATAAGTTAAAAATTAAAAATAAATCATTTACTAAATAAATTATAGTATATTTAATAAAAATTATGATTTTATTCTTGGATTATATTTTCTGAAATATTTTCAATAAGAATTTATATATCATATATTTAAAATCAAATTATTAAATATTAAAATTACGAGCTAACTCGTGAATTTCTATTTGAGTTTGTTTGCGAGCTTTGTATTATTTGAGCTCAACTCGTTTAATTATTAAACGAACTTTAATATACAAACTGAAATAAATTTTTATCAAGTTGAACACTGAACTACTCGCAAATAGCTCAGGTAATTCACAGCCCTAGCGCCCAGCAAACAACAGCGAGGAAACAAACAGGGAAGTGGATTGAATTCTCCGGGTGCTTAGTTATGTTAAGGTTGAGTAGTAGGATGTAATGTGTGAAATACATGTGAAATGCAATTGCAAGCCCAGTCCACTTCTCTTTAATATTAAATTTAAAGCTGCAATGTATGCAAGTTTGATGCCCATTCAAATTGTTAAGACATTTTTAACTCACTCTAGACATATAGTTGAAGTTCTTTTTTAATGGGTTAAACTCATGAAAATCCACACCCATCCATATAGCCTGGCAAAGAGGGCATTTTAAAAGAAATGAAATCATGCCCAGAACTGAAATGACTTTGCATTTGTTGCAAAAAAGCGTTATGGGTTTTTGGTGAATAGATTTTGTAGCTGTTGAATGGGTTCAGGAGGACAAAGTTGCTCTGTTTACAGCTGATGGGCTTATTCAGATTGAAGGTTAATGGTGCTTCTCTCACTTTTTAGTGCCTTTTTTTTTAAAGCTAAGTTCTTTTATCATTTATTGCTGAAATGCTGTGCGAATGTAACATGATCGTTGATGTTTTTTTTGATCCGTGTGCTAAACAAATGTGCATTTCTTAACAGAAGAAGCAAAGGTAAGTCAAAAACCTTTCAGAGATTTCAACGATTTCAAGAGAATGATTATATGGCTTACGTTTGGGGGGCATTATTTGATGTTGCTGCAATTAATGTAAGCAATTCATGTGTTCTTATTTTGGTGTCAAGTCTTTTCTTATATCTAGCTCTATGTCTGATCCTAATGGGGCATGGTTGTTTTAGGGAATTGATATGGGCAGAAGGCTTTGTTCCTTTGAATTTTGTTGATCATTGAGATGCTAAGCGATGTTGTGGAGGACACAGTTTTGGAGCATGGTGGGGAGGTATGTAATGTAATATTCAACTAGAATATCTGTATATCATTTTGTTTGCTTCTCATGAATACGTTGGAGTGCATTTCCAATCCTGCCTCTCAATACGTTATCGGCAAATTGAGAGGAATGATGACTGATGCTTCCTCGAAATCATCGAATTGTAGTTTCTGATACAATAGCAGCCCCATTTCCATTAAAAGCTTAATTAGTAATGGTTATTGGCCCAAAGAGTCTAATGTTTGGTTGACGGAAAAAACAGGCATTCAGTCTTGTAGATTTCCTGATTGCTTGTGATGTATTATTAGTTAGTAATATTCTTTTACAAAACTGAATTGAGCTATTGGATCAAATTTATTGGGAGCGATTCATCCTTCACAAGGCATCATCATGGTTAAGTTAAATTTAGTTCCTTTTGGGCTGTGGCCTTTTTCTGTAAGTATCCAATAATAGTTATGAAATGAGCCGAAATACTTATAAGTTACTCAAAACTCATTTCAATAAAAACTCGTTTGAGTTTGTACATTGAAATTCGTTTGATAAATAAGTCGAACCGAAGCTATATAAAGTTTAGTTCGTAAATCAGCTATATAAAGTTCAGTTCATAAACTTCATAAACAATATCGAATAAAAATCCACGAGTTAACTTATAATTTTAACGTATTAATGGTTGATAATAAATGTAAAAAATATTTAAAAAATGTATAATTAGAATAAAATCATAACTTTTAATAAATATATTAGTATTATTTAGTAAATAATTTATTTTAAATTTCTAATAAATAATTATAATTTATGATCTATCTATCTCCTGCACTTGTTTTGCTTTATATTTTTAATTAGTTGAAACATTTTTGCAGGTACTCTAAATCTTGTACATTCAACACCTTTCCCCTTCGCTCGCCGAAGCTTACATCCATACAAGTGTGGCAGCTAGCTGCTGTGGTTTCTGGAGACCAAGTCCCTAAAGATAATATGCTGAATAAGGTAACGTCAATGCCATCAACATTAGCCACCTTTCAAGTTTACCTCAGCGCCAACTTATGCAAATATGGTGCACACAGTTGTGTTATTGTGAGCCTGTCTGTCTCATTTGATAGATATTTTTATTCAGAAAATCCGACATATGCATATTTTTATAGATTCCATCTGATGAGTAAACAGTATATAGGTCTACAAAAGATCAAAATTAAATCATGGAAAATAGAAAATAATCAATGATACAAAACAGCTGCCATATAGAGTTCTCGGAACTGAATTCAATACAATTAAAAAACCAAGAAATTGAATGTAATAGAATCAAGTAATATAAATCAAAAAGAATTTTATAATTTATCATCTTCTGGCAACATAATCCATGGTCCAGTTGCACTTGCAGACGGGCAAGGTAGAGTCATGGATAAAGTATGGTCTTCTAAGTCGAATACCCAAAAAAAACTGTCACATCCAGATGTGAAGTAGATTGTTTTTTGTTTAACACCAGAAGAATTTGTTGCATTGTATGCAAAGCCTTCTTCGAGAGAAAGAAAAATTGTTGAACTTCCAATGCTTTCGATTTCCATCCACTTGCGGTTCGTAAAATCGAATTTAAAGATCATGAAACCAACTAGTTGATACCATCTTTGCTACTAATAAAAGTTCACCACAACACTCGATTAAATAATTCCGAGCATGTGATGCATAGGGATGAGTTGGCAAAGTAAAATCTTCCATAATCAAGTATGTGAATTGAAGTTGATTGATGTCATCAAAAGTAGTAACAGCCAAAGATTTTGCACTGTCTGTTAGACAGTATAACTTGCCTTCCAACATCGCAAATGATGATTTATCAAATACTCGTATATTATGCAAGTCGTCGTCCACCTCTATCTCACCAAATAGAAAAATATCAAACTCAGGTTTGATTAATTCTTCAACACCATGTTGATAAATATAGATAACATCGCCCCTGGTGTTTGCAAATAATACTTGAAAATTGGAATTGGTGGGTGATGATACTAAGAAGCAAAGGTCGCAACCACGATCAACCGGTGGAAACTTAATGTTTTCTGAAGTGACAGGATTAAAAAGATAAAAATCACCAAGTCTTCCAAAGTCTTCTAGTACCATCCATCCATAAGAACAAGTACGAATTATTTTTCCTTTCATCTCTGGAATAATTTTTGTGTAATATATATTTTTAGAAACATTAAAAAAGGTTTTCGTTTCATCATCTTCATCATGGAGAATAAGCCAAGGATATGATTGCAGAATTAGTTGACTCCTCTTTTCCATAGCCCTCTTAATGATGAAGAAAACCCAAGAAGAAAAGTTAATACACCTGCGATGTTTCTCTTCTTAATTTTCTAATCAATATATATATATAACAAAGCCACACAACAAAACCAAAACCTTAATGCAATACAACTCCTGGATTAATTTGGAAGATTTTTTTTTTTTAATTGCTCGAGCAAAATTTACTTTTTAAAAAGTAAAACACCATTAATTATGGAAGATTAAAAAAACCCTTCCCATTACAGGTAAAGATTGGCCTGAAACTCATTATTTGCCAAGGAAAGGAAAACAAGACATCTTGACAAAGTGGGAAACATAGAAATCGCATATAGTAAAGAATCTATCAGCATTTTTTCTCTAAGTCTTACATAGTCGGTTGTCATGAGTCATATAACTATTAGTTTTCAATTCCTAATTGATTTTGGTTTTTGTTTAAAGTCTGAGTCTGGTACTAATTAGTTTCTCAATTTCCTAATTGATGTGGACTCTCTTTATATATAATAATTTAATCATTTATTAATAAAAATTAAATTAATTAAAATGTAATTCTGATTTAAGTTAACTTGTATTTTATCTCTAATAAAACTTAAATTAAAATATAATTCTAATATAATTATATAAATACATATGATATACATGCGAATATAATATACATATATAACAGTAAAATAATTCAAAAGAAAAAAAAATAATGGGGGCATACTCATTGGGGCCAAGTTTGTGAATAAGTGTACATAACCGAACAAATCATATTTTCTTTCTAAATTTTGATAAAATTGTATTTTATTATGACTATATGTTTTAATTGATTAAGGTTGGATCATGGTCATTTATTTCTTGAGTGATGATAGGAGAAATAAAAAATATAAAATAACCCTTAGCATATTAAGAAAATTAAACAAGACAACATATTGACTCAAAAAAATTATTAATAAATGATCAACTCATTGATTGATCTAATAAAAAAACTCGAAGTTTTTAATAAAAAAATTTCAAAAGGACCTTTCACGAATTGACAAAATTGGATCTAAGGGAAGAATTTTTTTTTTTTTTTTAAGAGGTAGGCCATCTACTTCCTTTTCTTATTTTTTTTGTTTAAAAATTAACAAAGAAATACTATAGCTCATAAAAATTTAAAACAAATATAATTATACTCACAATTCATAAATTTTTTATTTAAGAAATGTTTTCTAAATGCATATATTTATTTATGGTACTTGTTAATTTCTTTTCTAGATGGTAATACAAATCATATGTAAGATTTAACAAAATCACATATAAAAATATTAGAAAATAAAAATATTTTACTAAAATTATATTTAAGATTTTAGAATATGAAAATTAATTTTGAATATTAGAGGATATATTAGCAATTATATTTAGCATTAATTGATTTGCGCTAAATTTTTTTAGCACAATTTGTGCCAAATACGTTTTCTGAATTATTTTATAGGTAAAACTTTATAATTAGGTTATATATATATTTTTAAAAAAAATTATCAATCTTATTTGTAACCATTATACTCAGATTTGTAATCTTGTATAGGAAGAAAATAGTTGACTTCTAATTTCGGTAGGAGGTTAGGTAGTGTTAATTCAGGCATATTTGGATGCCAAATTAGTTCCAAAATAGGAGAGTTGTAAGTATATATATATATATTCCTGAGTTTTTGGTTTGTAAATACAAGAAAAGAAGAGACTTCTATTGTTCAAAACTTTTCTTCTCTTCTGATATTTTCTCGCTTAGCTCCTGCACATTATTAATATGAACTAAGAATTTGATTTTAATTTCTCTAGCTAGGTCAGGTGTTACATGGTCGGTTGTCAACTCCTGACTCATCCATTAGTTTTCGTTTCCTAATTGATTTTGGTTTTAATTTTTCAACTCCTAACTGATTTCGGTTTACTAATTACTTTTTGTATACAAAGTAAAATATACTTTATCAATAACTATCATTGGATGATGAAATACACTTTCATCCAATGGTGATAAAGATAAAATAAAACAAAAGTAACTAAAAAATCAAGTAACCATAGAATTTCCCTATGGTTTCAGGTTTATGAAACTTAGCAACAAAGTCAGTTAAAAAAAAAAAAAAGCTAGCAACAAAGGAGAAGATCGCACATATACAATACAAAAGAATGAGAGAAATTGTTCAAGTATCAAAGAAAGTGGAAGATGAAGAAGATGGTACATGCTTTAAACTCCCACCTGACCTTTTGCCCATAGTTGCTTCATATGCTTTTGCAGGTGATCCTTGCGCCGTTGCGAACATTCGCAGTGTTTGCAAATCTTGGAAATTTTTGATGGATGAACAAATTGTTAGATGTCCCATCCCTTCTCATCCTTCCATCGAAAACCTACCTAATGGCCAGCCATGCCTATTGTCATTGAGGGGTGATGTTTGCACCCTTCATCTTCACGGCTACAAAATTCGCTTAGAATTCCCGGAATTAGCAGAATCATATACTCATTTTTTGAAATTTGGATGGTTGCTTTTATCTCGTAGAGACGAGTAATTTTTTATTTAACCTCTTTACAAGACAGAAAATAGAGCTTCCAAATGCCTACAAAGACCCACCAAATAATCTTCAACTAATATCTTTTAGTACCATGTGTTTCTCTTGCCCTCCAACTTCCTCACAGTGCTATATTCTTGGATGGACTCGCGGATTAAGATGTATTTACATTATCAAACGTGGTGAAGAGCGATGGAGTGTATACAAAGGAACTGGCAAGGGTGTCAAATATTTTCGATATGTTAATTCTCATCCCATATTGCATAATGATCGTTGCTATTGTATGGGAGATTATAATCGCATAGTAATGTTTGATCTGAAGAACAAGTTTTTGAAGATGTTACCCGATGCTTCCTATACAATGTATGCGCAGAATTGTTTCTTGGCGAGAAATGCTGGAGATTTGGTGGCTGTTTTTGCACCTTATTACGATTATTGTGGAGAAGAGAGTATTTATATTGCTAGGTACAATATCACTAAGCAAATGTGGCGACCAGTGGAAACATTGAGGAATAAAACGTTATTTGTTAGTTCCACATCATGCTTTATCAATCAAGCTCCGACAACGGCAATGGGCTAATAAAATTTTTTTTCCGAGAATTCTAGATAATTATTACGTTTTTTACTCGCTTGCTACTAAAAAATATCATTCGTTTTTGGGTGATTATTCGAGTAGATTTTGCTGGGATGTAAAAGAATTGACAAATTGCGCATGAATTGAACCTGTTTCTGGTGCTTCATCTTCATCTGGTAATGAAAAGATTGAGTGGTGAGATATAGTCCATTAAACAATCCTTGAAAATGTCGAAGACTGGCTTGCCAAATTTTTCCTCATTTTTTTGTAATGTTTTTTTTATTTTGACAACAGAGGTTGTTATAATTTTTTCATGTGAACTAAAAGATTTTATCCAAATACATGCATGATCTTCTCTCTGAATTCAATCCATTTCCCTCTTTCTTTCCAGACTATTTATTGTTTTCATTGGCGCAAAATGATTATCAAGAGGAGGCATTAGACTCATTTTGAACACTGAAGTAAACAGAAAATGGACTGGAAATATTGTTCTTCTGTTAGGAAAGCCAACAAACACATGTGTTGTGTCAAAGTAAATTGGGTTTCCTGATGTGAAAAGACAAGCCAATAAATATTTAACACTTTTCATAATGTTGACAGTGCCTATGATTGTCATTTCCTGTCACGACCCGAACCCAAAAGGACACGTGATCGGCACTAGGGAATGAAAAATGCATAAATGCAACCGAAATCCGTAGTAAGTCTTAGAAATTTTTCTCAAAATAATAACCAAATTAACAATAAACAAATAAAATCATATACCATAAATACAGTATCTCCAAATACACAACAATTCAACTCAACACAAATTTCAAAATATCAATAATACAAGTTCTTAACTAATTACTGCGGTATCTAGAATTCGATTACAAAATTAACATCAAATAGACATACATAAAGCTGCCGGTGAAAAATGAACCCGGCGCAGACAACCACTATTAGACTGATAGTGAGGTTCTGAAAAAAAATAGGTTGAGGGGAATCAGACCTTACTGAGTGAATCAATTTTATAAAATGCATGCTGGTTTTAAAACATTTATAAAAATTCCTTTTTTAAAAATAAAATAGAGTAAAATAAATATAATTATTTAAAATTATTTACATTACTCAATTATCTTTTTATAAAAATCTTTTCCAAAATTCACCATAACTTTAATACAGAAATTCTCGTACAAAATTATATAAAATATTTCTTTTGATAGACAATTTGGTAGAACACTTAAACCCTCAATTCTAGTAGTCTTTTGGCTCTCTTTAATCCATACGACTGCCGATTCCCGAGAGCTATGCTCCATCAAACTACCAGCCGCAGTCAACCACTTATTCCAATATTTACTTATGTCACGCCCGAGAGCTACGCATCAACCGAGCTACTCAATATACCACGCCCGAGAGAACACGCTCAACCGAGCTAAACACATATTCATATTTTCGAGATTTAATCAGTGCGTACGTGGTCCTAGTGACACCCAATAGGTAGCACGTTCTACCAATTTTTCAAATCAATTTAAATCGTAAATAAATAAATTAAATCTAATTAAATGAGACTGTATACACCATAATTCGAATACAAAATATTATTTAAGTAAGAATAATCTAGTGATAACTTATCCAAACAATTATTGTTGGTAAGACCAATTTGATTTTTTATGTCCAAACTAATACCATCAAATGTTTTAATTGGACAAATGAGATAATAATGAATCATTATCAAGGTTAATTGATATATATGTTCAATTTTTTTTTTCAA
>CATIWK010509490.1:0-12360 GCA_949634005.1 Mallotus japonicus
TATTCAAAGTGTTATGGAAAGGCCCAATAAAAGAGGTGAATCCAACCCATTTGCTTCTCAACTTAGGAGAAACCCTAATTTGTTGAAAGAAACACAATTTTTGCCATCTAGAGGCATCAGTGGTGGCGGCAGCAGCAACCAGAAGACCAGCTTGCGCTGAGGAGTACTTGGACTGATCTTCATAAACAACGTCTAAATGGAGAAAAGTCAGCTTCAAGCTAAAAGGCCACTACTGAATGGTTTAGATCATTAGTATACAAAATCAATTGAATTTTGACTAATTATGTTCAATTAATATATGTACAAAAAAGTACCCTGTGGTTTTTCTTTTTTGCACTTAGGTGACATGTGGTATACCATCATTTGCACTTCAGTGACAAATTAGTGATGTCATTAAGTAAATCCTACGTGGCAGCTGACGTGGCACCACGTCAATTGCCACGTCATCCATTCGTACACGTCAACTGCCACGTGGCGCCACGTCAACTGCCACATAGGATTACTTAACAGTGTTAATGAATTTGTCACTAAAGTGCTAACGGCGAGATACCACAGGTCACCTAAGTGCAAAAAAAAAAACCACAGACCCTCGAAACTAAAAGCGCGAAACCACAGGGTACTTTTCCGTACTTTCCCCTAAAAATATTATTTATCTAATTTTTTATTATATTGATTAATTGTCTTAATGGTTTTATTTATTTTAATCATGGGAGTGGATAGTTAAGTCATCATCATGATAAAGCTAAAAAAAATTAATTGAAAATTTGAATCATGTCCAAGGGTAATTTATTAGAATCAAGAAAAAAGAAACCAACAAGCTCTAGATAAAATGAAAGAGGGAGGATTTATTTTATTGAAAAAAAAAAAAAAAAAGATGCCTAAAACAACAAGTATTGTGCTAAATTGTCCAACAAGGTAAAAAGAGGGTTGAGTGTTGAGTTAAATTTTCATACTAAAATAAGGGATCAAATTAAACCGTATTCCAAGAAACTAAAAGGGCTTAATTGAAAAACAGAAACTTTTTGGTTCAAAAAAGAAAAACAGAAACTTTCAACAATCTAACAAGCATCAACTCCATAACTGGAGCCAGCGCTCCAGAGAAACAGAGAGATCGCTTCAGCTGATCACTGAGAGATTCAAGAAGAAGAAGAAGATGATAGTGTGCGTTGCGGTGGTGGGTCATCAGGTAAATCTCCTTCTATCTTCAATTAGCTTTTGAATTTCACTAAACGAGAAATCAGGTCAATCTTTAATACAAGGGGAAAAAAAAACTTACTTTAAACGAAATGTGTAGAACAATCCACTCTACATTCAGAGCTTCACTGAAGCAGATGATGCTCTTAAGCTCCACCACATTGTGCACTGCTCCCTCGACGTTGTCGACGAGAGAGGTTAGGTCACTGTACCAATTTTCATGATTTGATTTGATTTTGTTTATTTTGCATCGATTTGATCATATGATTGTGGTTTTGCATTTTTTTTACGTGAATGATAAAAAAAACTAATTAACAAAACTGATTCTTTAAGGTGTGCTTGTGAATGATTATTTCAGTGAATAATCCCAAAAAATCAGGGCCAACATTGAACGAGACATTCCTCGGATTGCTTTATCCTACAGAGAATTATAAAGTGTAAGTTTTGTGTTTAGATGTTGCTTTATGTCAAATCTCAAATTCAAATCATTCACCTACTTCTTTCTGTTCAGTTGATTCCCAATGTTTGGAAAATCTAGTATTTGCTGCATTTCATTTGTTGGAATTCCAGCAAGTTTTCATGTCCTGATATAATGTGTTATGTCCAGATATGGCTACTTGACTAACACAAAGGTTAAATTCATCTTGGTCACAACAGATTTAGATGTCAGAGATGCGGATGTCAGAAATGTAAGTTCACATGTTTGTGTTTATTTTCTTGTATGATCTTGGTTAGAATTCTCAAGTTGTTGTTGGTAGCTTACATGTTGCTGAGATCCCCTAGCTGCACTGCACTTGTTGCCTTTTTTTCCTAATTGGAGTGCTATGTTATTTAATATAATATGTTGCGAGCAATAGAGCTTTGTGAACAATGTCAATTCTTTCTATATTTATCAATGGCTTAGTTTCTCTCAAGTCTCAAAAGGGCTAGAAGCTCCCTTTGTTCTGGTGAGAAAAAGCAGTAAAATGGAGTGAGGGAGAGAGCTCTTTCAATCTACTCAAATTGTTCTGCTTACGTAGTTTATGACAAATTGAAAATTAGTCTTTTTCGCTTCAGTTGATGTGCAACCTAGGGTTATATTTAAGCGAGTCCTTATTGGCGGATATTGCCACTTGCAACTAGCTGCCTGTAGTTAGAACATTATTGAGAAATTGAAATTTACAGGGTTTCATAGTGGCATGAGGCTTCTTACATTGCAATCTGGGAATGAGGCTTTTTCAATTGCAATCTGGGAGGGCTAGATGGACATAGTGATCATCTTGTATGGGAACTGCAAGGAGTCAATTACATTGTTTATGCCCATGATCCTCATGTTGCAATTGAAGAACCTTATGCTTGCACCAAGATTTACCATCATAAATATTTCAGAACTATATAATAACACAAATAGATGTGATCCTTTAAATTATGAAATGGGTTTTTCTGCTCTGCATTTAATTATAGAATTATGTCAATGCCACTTGATTTGATCACTAATTTGAGTATGATTAGGTATTGTGTCAATAAGAAAACTTCGAAACTACAAAAACTGCGGCCCGTTTAGCCAATTTTAGGCATTTCTGCTGTCTCCTTGCTTGCAAAATTTTCTGCAGCTTCCAGATTCACTTCAGTGATGACTCAAATTTGTTGATATATCTTGCTTGAAATGAGTTTTTCTTGACTTGTATTTAATCTTTTGGTTCTATTATTGTAGTTTTTCCGGAGGTTCCATGCTGCATATGTGGATGCAGTTTCCAACCCATTTCATGTCCCAGGCAAAAAGATCACATCAAAAACTTTTGCAGAAAGGGTAAGCAGTATTGTCAAGTCGTTTGGGTTGAGCTCAGCTGGCTGAATACTGCTGTTGCAAATCTAAGCCTGTTGGCTTTCTTTATGAAACTGTTCGATGTTAAGTTTCTTTGCCCATTACTTTGAATCTCATTTTTGCTTTTTTCATCTACATGATAACATTGTATAATTTTAGAAACTTGGGATCTGGGTTGTATCAAAGATAAAACAAGTCATATGTCCTTTCTTAATGAATGCCGTTCTTTTATTCTGTGTAGACAATCCTTATGCGTTGGCCTCATCTTGAAGAACCATGTAAATCATATTAGTTTGTTAGCCAAAGTTTTTCAATGCCGGATTAGCTTTACAATTGTCTTCTGTTGATCCCAAGGGCACTGGACAAGAACAATTTCAGCTTTTCAACTGTATCAGAAATTGATTAGATGTGATTATTAGCTGGTGCGACTTCATATGGACAATTATGCAAAGATTATTTAGAATGGAGTATGGAACCCTGATCTGGAGCTCACTCTATACAACGGATCAGTACTTATATCACTGCTTCAAAAGTAGTTTGCCATCCGTTTTGCACTGCTTTTCAGTGTTACCTTTGGGCGCTCTAGCAATTAATTTAGTAAGAAAGCAAGAAATTGGCATTACAGCGGTGAAAGGATAAATATATGTTGAATTTGAAATGTTGTAATTAAAAATAAAAGACCCATAAGAATTTGTAGGGGAGAGGCATCCATAGATCACACAATGTGGAGGCAAAGGGCAATAGAAAACAATAGCTCAGTTGCTTTTCTAGCCAAAGCAACATTTTAAACCTCAAGTTTACAACCAAACATCTATCAATTCTGGGACTAATAAAACCAATAACCACAAGCATTCTGCAGCAGAAAATATTGATGAAATATTGCAGGAATTCAGATGATAAACAAGGACAGATAATTCGAGCAGGAGCAACCCCACAATACAAACTAAAATAGTTGAACAGAGGCTGCAAGGATACAGGACAGAATCCTCAATTAGAAAATAAAAAGTTGATGCTAAGGGAAAAGTCAAAACATTCTTGCTGGGGAATTCTTAAAGAAAGTTGCACAGGTTGAGAAGAGAGAATTCCATGGTAAAAACAGGTGACCTTTCTGCAAATAATAACTTAAAACTCATCATCATCTTCTTCAGCAATGTGCTTTGCAAGCTCTTGCTCTTGCTGCTGTCTCTCCCTTCTCTTCTCAGCACTTTCTTTCTCCTTGTGAGAATTTGGTGGAAACCTCAGTGCTCGCACTGCCTCATTATGCATATTGAGGCAGAAAGCAATCCTTGAGTTAAATGCAATTTGAGGCTCATTTGTGGAATAGATATCCCCTGTTTCCTTTGACACCATCCACCCATTAGCGTGATCCAATGTTGCATCAATTGCACCATCTCTTATTGCTTTGGATACAATACTTTCAGCATCAGCAACAGGGCTCGCAGAGTCCAATCTCAACTTCTTGGCCACATCAGCCAGTGATATACGAGAATAAGAGATACTGATGTTGCGAAGTCCAGTTCTTATGACATTGTGCCGCAGTCTAACAATTAAATTGTGTGTCCTGTCTGCACTAAAAGTGGTTGAGAACTTCTCTGCAACAGATTTAAAGAGCTCCAAATCTCCTATTCGAACAGCCTGAAAAACACATAGGTTTAGATGCTGAGGGTTCTTATTCATGGCCTAAGAGAGTTAAAATGCTACAAGTTATCAGCAATAAAAAATCACAAACACATAAATGCAAGTGACTATTATAGCCCAATTCCATAAAGCACGCAGATTTTGTAACAGATCAAGATAGGAAGTGCATTCCCAGCCTTCCCCATATCCCAAAATGAGAAAGAGAAGGCATATGAGGGAGTGTGAGAGCGACGGCATTTTCTGCCCCCACCAGATATTATATAAATATCTGGCAGACAGCTCCAATCCCGGCCTACATTTCCGACCAATGGAAGGAAATGAATAAAGGCTGACGTCCACACTCTTGCTATTTTAGCTGAAAAGCGAGCAAACCTTGAATCATGATTGCCAAACCTTGCTTTTAACTGTATAAAGTGAATATGTCAGTTCAATAACTCACATTCGTCAACTCAAAGTATGGCCTTAAAGCTATCTCCATGCCTTTCTGCATAAAAACAGTCCTCTCAGGGATTTCTCCTAACAGTAATCTGACAATAACTGCCCATTTGTTACACTGAATTCGAAAACCAAGGGCTGCAATAGGGGCTTTCCGCGCAGCTTGAAGGAGGGATTCCTTCGCATCTGTGTACTCCAACTGAATTGTCCTAATCTTTCCTAAGTAAAAGAGGTATCGGCAGAACTGCAAGAAGAAAAATTTAAATCTCAGAAATATGCAAATTACCACTAATATCTTTTGAAATATCAAAACATGAAAATAATATTTTCTTTTCCTGCAAAACATTGGATACTGGTGTTATCTCTCTATCCATCTACTATGAAATTCAAGTAATTCTGTTGCACCATTTCCCATATGATTCAAAATTCAACAATAACATTCTAATACACATCAAAATATTAACTTATCCATAATAAAATACAGTCAACATCTGCATTTAAAATTCATACAGCAATGTTAATGAAGTTTCCAATGCATCAATTCAGAAGCATATGAGCCTTAAATTCTACAGGCTTGCAAGATTAAGGGATGTCTGAGTATGTTAGTTTCAAAGCCAGGGGATTACATACTGAACAAACATTTGTATCATAATGATGGACATTACTGTTCAAAAAAAGAAATGATGGGCATTGTATCATAATGATCGAAATTGGTTTTCACATATAAAGACACAACAGACAAGTACAACCATAGGGCATGTGATATGATGCATATTTCAAAGTATATATGGATTCTATTTCTCAATTGAAAAACTAAAAACTTGCCTGCTGATTTGAGTGTGCTTCAAATCGAGGGGCTTTTGACCTCAACTTCTCTGCCTGATCATATAAATTGTAGTGGAGGTAATTACGAAGTAGCAGGTTGAGAAGTGTTTCCTGCACAAAATTGTCCAAGTTTAAGGCTCAGCTATCCACAAAATGGAGCTCCTATTAAAAAAAAAAAAAATTACCTGGCCAAGCTCATCATGGCGCAATGTTGCTATGCGGTGAAGAGCAAGGAGATTTCTGTTAATGAAACAAAATCAGCCAATTTAGATTTATACAGGACTAATGTTTAATAAAGTGAAGTAAAGGAATGACAATGAGTTGAATATTAACTCACCCTCTAATTTCAGCAAGATCATCAGTGAGTTCATAGCTAAGAGAGTAATAAAAGTAAAGCCTGGAGGCCAGAACATCAACAGTCCTCCTATTCATATTCTTCAGTCGAGCAACGCTTGCTGACGAACAAGCTTTCGCCTACAAAGACATTATCAGTTCATTAACAAAGCAGTTAAATAGCATTGCTTCAATTAGTTCACAGTGCAGTCACATTCAATTATACAATTATACCTCATTGTATTTCTTTTGATCAATCAAATATAACAGCACTAATAAATAGCAGTACATCTCCAGCTCCGGTAAAGGGTGCTTAGCAGGAGCTTGAGTGGCAGATGTGGCAGTATCTACCTCCATTTCGTGATCATCTTCCTGTAACCAAATTTACACAATTACTTAGATTTCAACTTTGGAACCTAAAAAGCACCCAATACAAAAATAAGCCATAAACTCCTGCAACCAAGTTTACACAATTACTTGGATCTCAATTTTGGAAGTTTTTAGAGCCACAAACTCACAATACAGCATGTATGTTAGACAGTATTAACAGAAAACCTGAAATGGAAGTTTTTTAAATGAGAGCAATGACCTTGGGGAGATAAGAGAATAGCCGAATAGAAGGTTCAGATCCAGGGGTAAGAATGGAATTCAAAAAAGCAGAGAGGACTTGAGCTTTCAGCTTTCTCCTAAGAGCCATGGTAAGGCGAACAGCCCTCACAATCCGGCGCACTTCCCGGGCAAAAGCACCCGTTTCAATGACTGAAGCAATCTCTTTCAAATCTGCCAACAATAACAAAAAGATCCATATTCCCAATCTGAAAAATTTAGTGAAGAAATTGAAAAATTGAAGAAACCCCAGTAATAGACTTACGGTGAAGAGTAGAAGGAGAAGAAGAAGTGGTGGAATTGGAAGGAGCTGGAGCTGGAGCCTCTTTCATCTCGACGTCTTGAGTCATATTGAAGAGTTACTGGAGAAGGAAATACAAGAGTGCGTATATATATTAATGCAAAGAAATTGATGATTTTTTTTTTTTTTGAGGGATGCAATTGATGATTAAATTGATAAAAAAAATGAAAAAGAGAGTGAAATCGACCTCTGATTTGTGAGAGAGGAAGAGAGTGAGTTGATCCGAGGAATGGGAACCTACTTTTCCTTCCCTGCAAGTCTAGCAAAGGAGTTCTATCGAGGCCTCGAGGGGAAAAGAAGCTTGGAAAGGAGGAAAGAGGAGGGGTAGGAGAGGAAATGTGGCCAAACGGTGCCGCTTCATGACCTCCCTAGGAATGTAACTAGGGCTATTATACCTGACCACATTTCAATTTGGGCCTGAAATCAGCCTAATTAAGTCCGGATCCGGAATAGGTTGGAATCGACTTGGAAACGGAGGTGGATTGGTTCAGGGCAGATTCTACCCCTCATTGAACCAGCAAATTCTAGATCTTTGAAAAAAAAAAAAAAACACATAAAATATTATTGCAACGGTCCAATTCCAAAATGGACCATTGCATTGCAACGACCCTTAACATTATTTTTGGAAATGGAGAAAGGGGAGGAAAAAAAATTGGGAGAAAAATATGAAGGAAAATAATGTTATTTTCCTTTTTTTATTTTCCACTCTTGTGTTTGGATTTGAAGAAAAATAATATAGGGAGGAAGGAAAGTTATAATACTTTTTTATTGGGAATATAAAATATTAAAAAAAAAGTAAATAAGTGTATGGTATATTTACTATTATGCCCATATACTAAAATAATAAGTGAAGAGACAAATTGTACAATAAGGATAAAATTGTAAAATGAAAATGAATAGTAAAATTTTCATCCATTCTTTCTCTATTCTCTCTCCAAATTGGAGAGACAAGATATGGTGGAAAATAAACATAACTTTTCTCATTCTCTCATTTTCCTCTCTCATTCCAAACATGAAAAAGTGATTTTCCTTCCTCATTTTCCTCTCCCATTTTCTATCCTTCCCACTTTCCTCCCATTCCAAACATAGTGTAAAGGAAGGGGGCAGGGGCAAAAGCTGCAGCCTCTCCCTCCTATATGTATATATATATGTATTTTTTAATTTATAAATAAAAAAATTGTAATAAAAAATTTTATCCTTATAACTAGAAGTGGCCATGGGTCAATTTTGACCCGGAACTGGCTAAAATCGGCCAAAAACCTTGAGTTGTAAGAGTCCAGTTCAGTTCAACCTTTGTGCTGAACCATAACCCGTCGAAAGTTCGAAAAAAAAAAGGTTCCGATTCTGAATCAAATTAAAAAAAAAGGCCTGCTTTTTGTTTTTTTTTTAAAAAAATAAATAATAAAAATTTACAATTACCAAACTAACCCCACCGATAGCTACAAACAATCACATTTCAGGGTTAAATTTGAAAATTTAAAAAAATAACTTTTTTTTGTCTATAAATAGGGGTGGGGAAGGAGTAAGAATTTGCAAAAAAAAAAAAAAAAAAAAAAAAAAAATTGTATGCTCTCCACTCTTTCTACCACCAAATTCTTTACAATCTACATTGTCTACAAGTTTTCTAAAAAAATTTCTCTACAATTCTCTATTCTTTATTATATTTTTCTTTCCACTCCAAATCCATAATTAATTTCCTTAATTTATTCATATTTTATTATATATTATATCTCTATAATTTTTCTATTTATTTCACACCCTCACACATTATTTTCACTTTCTAATTTTTTTCACAAATAGCGAGTGGAAGTAGTAGTCGTAAAAGCCAATTCTTTGGAGAATCATCATATCCAAATATTGTTAAATTAGATAATATCATGAAAATTTTACAAGATGATGTGTCAACACAAGAAAGCCAAGAGGTCCTTGTTGATAAAGTTACAACAACCACAACAAATACTCAACAATAACAAGGGGAATCACAATCCAATATTTTTAAAATTTATTTTAAAAGGGTGCCAAAACCGGATAGGACAATTGATGTAATTTGTAATTATTATGGGAACATTACAAATTTAAAGTTGGCGGTGACTATGAGACTTTCCATAGACATTTGGCAAAAAAGCATGCAAATCAATTGGGCATACCATCGAGGCAAACTCAAATTACCGGGTATGCATCTTCTTCTTCTACTCCTCAATTATTTAACTATTTTGATGATAGAAATAAGATTGAATTAGCTAAAATGATAAGCATAAAACATTTAAGTTTTAGTTTTGGTGAAAAAGTTGATTTGTAAATTATTGTCAAATAGCATTAAATCCTGCTACTAAACATGTGCTTAGGAATACAGTTAAAAGAACTATATTTAAAATATATAAAGAGGAAAAATCAGAATTACAAAAATTATTCTTTAATTTTAATGGTAAAGTTTGTATATGCAGTGATATTTGGAGTAATCAATAGCAAAATCATTCTTATATGGGTATAACTTGTCATTGGATTGGTAATGAATGGATGTTACAAAAAAGAATTATTGCATTTAAAATTTTTGATAAAAGACATACCGCCGATAATATTTATAGAATGATTAAAAATATTTTAGAAGAATATGGATTAGTTAAAAAAAATTTCAATTTCTTTTCTCTTGTAAACTCAATCTTGCTTAATAAGATTAGTGTGAGAATGGAAAATCCTAACTTGGAATAAGTTAGGTGGAGACCTAGATTCATTTGTGAATCAAACTCCTTAATTTCTAGTGTTCTTAAATCCTCTTTTGCTTAGCTTCTAAAATTCTCTCTTAATTCTTAATTAGTTCTCAATCTTTTTCAAAATTTTTGATTAGCTATATTCATCCCCCCTCTAGGGTCTTTTTTATTTGACATTAAAGTTTAGCTTCTTGGAACTTTATTGTAAGAAGATAAGATCATGGAGAGTGAAACCATAAACTTCTCTTCCTTAAGACTTTCTTTGATGGTAAGGATTACCCATATTGGAAATTCAAAATGGAACTCTATCTTGATAGCCATCCTATTAGTTGTAGGATGTGACCTTCGATGGTTGGAAAGCTCTAAAAGTGAAAGTGATAATATTGAATTCTCCATTGATAGAAGTCAATTGACACAAGAGCAAAAAAATAAAAACCACAAAAATAAGAAGGGCATGACTATCCTACTTGCCTCAATGTTTAGAGAAGAAGGAGGCAAGGTTCACTATTGTTAATCCACTAAGAAGATATGGGAGACCCTTGAAAACCATTATGAAGGAAATATGCAAGTAAGGAGCAAAAGGTCAACTCCATATCTATAAGTATGAACTCTTCAAGATAAAACCACAAGAATCAATCACCGAAATGACCAACCATCTCAATGCTCTTCTCACAACTCTAGAAGTTAAGAAAACACTGCTCAAAGGAGGAGGATTATAAGAATCCTACTTAAGAAGGATTATGAATCAAGGGTGACTTCCATTGAGGAAGCTCATGATTTATCCAAAATTTCCACCAACATTCTCATTTAAAAGTTACTAACTCATGAGCTCACCTTAAAATAAAGGGAAGATGAAAGAAAAGAGAAAGGAATTGCCTTAAAAGCCTCTCAAGATGCCAGTGATGATGAGAGTCTTGTTGATTTAGTAAGAAAGATGATGAGATTGCCATGATTGCTAGGAGCTTTAAGAAACTATTAAGAAGAAAGAACTTTTCAAGGGAAAAAAAAAAAGAAGAATGATGGGAAGAAGATCAAACAAGTCACTTGCAATGAATGCAAGAAACCGGATCACATAAGAAGTGAGTTCCCAAAGTTGAAGTTCAAGAAAGGACAAGAAGAAAGCCTTTAAAGCTATATGAGATGACTCCTCCAATTCAGAGAAGGAAAAGGAGCAACATGAAGTGGCTAATCTTTGCTTCATGGCACTTGAGGACAATAATGAGGTACCATATACTTCTCACTCTTCTTGTGATGAACATGATAGCTTTAATCATGATTGTGATGATGATGATGAAAGCTTTATTGTGAGCAAGCTTATGCTTACATGCAAAAATTTACTTTCAAAGAAAAAGCTTTACAAATAAGAGCTTTTAAAAATTTCCAAATAATTTGAATATTAAAAAAATGAGTTTGCAAAAATTGCTCTGTCAAATAAACAAATTACAAATAATTTAAAGAATTCTACCTCCTTAAAAAAAGAACTTGAGAAAGGTAGACATGAGAATGAAAAGCTTTCTCGAGAAATTTTAGATTTAAAATCTTCAATCTCTAAATTTAAGAAAGAAAAAGACACTTTTAATAATCTTTTGGACTTTTAAAGATTTTATGGCAATACATATAGCTTGGGACACTCAGATAGAGCATCATCCTCATCATCAACTCACACCATATTTGTTAAGGGTAAGGCTCAAGTCTACAATACTATGAAGCCTAAATCACTAAAAGCCAATATAGAGTCTTAAAAGACTCATCCCTTTAAGGCTTAAGCCAAAAGAGCTCAACCTAGACATGCTTTCATGTATGCTAGAAAGAATCCCCTAAGGCATGTTTCACAATCACATCATACATATTCTTGCAATTGCTTGTCTCAAATGCATCCTAAAGCACAAAGAACCTTTGGGAAGCACACACAACCCATTTATGCTCAATATAGAAGATATATGTAAAATAAGAGAGATACTCATATGCCTCTAGAACAAATAAGTTTGCTAAGGTTCGATGCTTTTATTGCATGACCTAAGGACACACAAGCAATGTATACTTCTATAGAAGGCTACACTTGCAATTGTTGCTTTTGGATTACTAACCAACCTAGACCAATGAAGGTTTGTGAAAGAGCCTTAGGGGGGGGGGGTGAATAGGGATATTGAATAAAAATCGAAATTAAATCGAATTGAACAACAAATTATAAGAATGTTGAGAGGAAAGAATGAAGAACACAATGATTTAAGGAGTTCGGATTCAACAACAATCCTACGTCTCCACTTAACTTATCCCCAGGTTAGGATTTTCAATCACCCACAATCTTATTCACAAGATTGAGATTATACAAGAGTTTAAAGCTCACTCTTACAACCTTACAAACAAGAGTTTCAAGGCTTACTCTAAAACCAATTCCCAAGTGTTTTGATGGCTAGACACTTAAACCAATTCCTTTAGAATAGAATCTCACTTCCCTTTTTCTAAACCCAGAAAATAGAAGAACAAGAATATCTATTCTAACACTCACCAAACTC
>CATIWK010509493.1:0-12970 GCA_949634005.1 Mallotus japonicus
TAAAGTTAAAAAGCCGATAAGTTTAACGGCTTCAAAGTGTTTTGCCAATTACTTATGTTGGTTTCACGGCAGTAAATATGAATGTTGTTAGATAGGAACATAGTTTAGATGTCGCTGCCTGGGAAAGAAGCACGCCATGGAAGTCGATCCCAAGAGTTTCTTCTAATTCCACAATTAGTTCTTTTTTTTAAAAAAACAAATTTGTTAAATTCAAATTGGAGCGATGTTGATTTGTGGTGACACCGATGCTTTCTGGCATCATGTGGACAAGAGATTAGACTACGAACGTGGCATTGGATGAGGTTTGGTTTGTCTGTGCTAATTTTCAGTATAATTGGTTAGTATTGATTTTAGAAAGTGACAGCAACACGGGTCCATAGCTCAGTGGTAGAGCATTTGACTGCAGATCAAGAGGTCACCGGTTCGAACCCGGTTGGGCCCTTTTTTAAATTCAAGAATTTCTTTTATTTTTTTTATTCAATATAGGAAGTCTTATACGATTTGGGCGTTAGCAGTCAATTTGGATAAGGGCTTTGTTTGTTCGTTCGTTCCTCTTTTTGGTAGTGATTCATCGTTACACATGGACCGGTGCTTATCAGTTTATTGGAAACTTGTAATGCATTGCTGGAATTGTGAGAGCTATTATTATAAGTAAGAAAATTATAGGAACAAACGTATCACACCCTGCCGCTAGCTTGCAGCAAATCCTTTTTGCCAATAAGCAATGACTCAATTTTATTAATTAAAAAAAAAAAAAAAACCATTGATTCATTCAAGCTCTAGTCGATAAGACATATAATAATCAAAACCCAGAAGGGGATGAAAATGCACCCTAAAACATGTAGGGGCAGCACAACAGATTTACCACCAAATTAGCATTCACATTTCACAATGCCTATTAGGGCTATTGGTTATACTTATTTTATTGTGCACATGATGTATTATCATTCAACGTATGGCTACTTAGACACCAGACGAAATCCTTCATCAGATCAGCAAACACATACAGCTGAATCACTACAATTGAAGGTAGCTTCTCCAGAGATGATGATAATCCTTGAATCAATTACAACTTCATTTCTGAAAGCCATCTGCTTCCCACTTGCAAAATTCATTTAAATACCCATATATTTTTATTTTATTTTTTTTACATAAGATTCTATGGTGAATATGGCAACTCCATTTTCCAAAAAAAAAAAAAAAAAGAATATGGCAACTCTATGGACAAAAAGGAAAATATTATTCTATACATATTTAAAATAATATATAAAAAATTATTAAGAGGGATCAAAAACTCAGCCAGGTCAAAAAAGTGTCAACTCCGATCAACAAATTCATCAGCTACTGGGACAACTGAGATAGCATCTCTACCATTGTTAGTCTGTACAAGACAGTTGTATCACCGTTTGTTTTTATCTTCTATTTGCCTAAAAAACCCATCAATGATGAGTCAGAAATGAGAGGCAGTGGCAAACTATTTGAAATCAAAGGTGTGTAATCATGAACCTTACCAAATATACTTGATGGGAAGCGAAGAGATGACCCTGTTAATTTTCGCTCCCTGTGTTGCCTCCTTTTGCTTAGTTTTTCAATTTTTGACACCCCACTGCTACTCTCTCCTGTCAAAAGCTCAGGTCCTTTCTTTACCTTTTCATGATAAACAGCCCGTGGGGCAAGTCTCAACTGTGGAATATTTTCTATCTGGATTAATCTCTGGTCTTTCTGAAGATTAGTCAACATCTCAAACTGCAGCATCCAAGTTCAACGTTATTAATCACCAACATCTAACCAAGAATCCTTCTGGCTACCAGGAATGAAAGGCCAGAAACAGGAAATAATTCAAATTTCTCATGTCTTTGGTTGATCAGACTTTAGAAATAAGAGAATGAGAACGGGATACCAGGAATTAAGAATGGAGATAAATTCCAGTACCTATCCCCTCTGTTTCATTGTTGGTAATCAAACAGGACTTATTAGGCATATTATCAGCGGTAATAAGAATAGTAAGTAATTGACTTACCCGTGATATTTGCTGAAACCCATGCGAATTGTCCAATAAATCTTCATGCGCGGGTAAAATGCCGGTTCCTTGCACTCGCTTGGATGTTGATGAAACCTTATTCACTAAACCAATCTCAGCAAGGACTGATTTATTTCTAGGGCCCTGAGAATTTTTCTTAGGCATACAAATAGGGCATCCAGCCAAGGAACCTTTACTTGATGATTCACTTTCAAGCAGTTCACACTGAAGATGAGTAGCATGACCGCAATTGAAAACTCGAATTCGGGAACTAGGGGAGTCCTTGGTGAGAAGGCAGTTACATATACAACATATAATATTCCGCGGGGCATACCCATGAGATGCCCCCTTCTTAAGTAAACTCATGGTATAGAACGTATCATCCTCTATTAAGGACTTGGCAGTATCCTAAAAAATTGGAGTAAACAATTTGAATCAGCAATTCCTGATTTATAATAAAATGAAAGAAAGAAAAATAAAAAATAAGAAAGAAAAGATATATCCCTTAACTTTTAGCACAAATAAAGAGTGAACAGAATGATACCTTTTACAGGGATATTAAAGCTAATCAACTTACCAGGATTCTTCTCTCAAACCCATATGTTCCCAGCATCCCTAATATTGTGATCTTAAAATCGCCAAATTCCTGGCTACCATTATCAGAGAGGAGCTTTGACATGATAGTTGGAAGGCGAATATATCCTATCATTCCTTCAACAATCTCTTTAATGAACTGAGAGAACAATTTTCTCAGGATATGAGCACCTTTGTGGAACTTGGAGATTTTCCACTTGATTATGACCTCATCATCCGTCTGTTCAACCAATGTTTCAGCTAGCATACCAACACGATCATCTCCTTTCAATAATCTTTTATCGGTTGATGAATCCATCAAAGGTGCACAAAACCTGTATTGGATGTCAAGGATTGTGGAATAGCACATCAAACAAAACGGCATAACACATCCACTCAATCATCAATGTAATCCATATATCTTAAGTAAGAAAAATTAGCACATTCAATCATTCAACATATTACACAAGAATAAGAACGAAATAACTTCAACATGCAAGAAATCAGATCAGGGCGCTGTATTGAACTTACGAGTCAAGTAATCTGAACCATAGCGTCTCTGACTCCTCAGGTTGTAAACGAGGGGTGTTCCGTTGACACAATCCAATACAGGCATTCAATATACTGTGTATGCCATCAACCTGCGAGATAAAGATCACAAAACTGCACAAGTTAAAAAATAAACTAAGAACCCCCTGACAAGGAATCAAGAAAATGAATAAGCAAAAAGGAAAGGGAGGAAAAAGAATATCCATAGACAGAATTCAGAACTGCCAACCTCCTCCATTTTTAGAACATGACTATAAAGATCCTTGCAAATAGATCCACTTAAAGATGCAGTTGAAACCACATTTTCCACAGCTACATCAAGGTTCACAAATTTATCATTGAGCTGAGTAAGTGTAAGCAAAAGAGCACTCCCTACATCACCGACCCTTTCTAATAAAAAAGCAGCAGCATCTGTTATCTCATATTCTTGGCATAGGCGTAAACAGTGTTCTACCCTGTAGCTATCAAAAGTCTCCAGGAATTTGAGAACTGAATTACGCTCATATTGACATAATAACTGCAAAAGTACAACATAAAAATAATTAGAATTTGAACTGGTGTTAGGCAAGGTACCAATGTAGTCATGAATCAGCAACAAAAAATGCAGTGGGAATGTGAACAGTCATCACACATGCAAATGAGAAATGCTTATCTTTAACCCCATGACAAGCAAAGCAAGACCAGAAAATCTTAAAGGTGCTGAAAAAGTGTATTTTCCACCCATGAAATAATTAAGCATATTTATTTGCATGATGCTGTTCCATTTTCTTGATGTATCAAAACAGAAGAAAAATATAATTTTTTCATTTTTATTTTCTTGAACAGGAGGGTGTCAGATGCAGTGAGGATTTGGGAGGCAATGTGGAAGGTCACTTGATGAAATGCCACTAATAAAATAACAATGATGATTCAAGCACTCACCTCCATATAAAGCTCTATCATATCATCAGTCACATTGACTGGATTATTCCGTATGAACTTAGGAAAATCAGAGATTCTTTCTAAGTAAGCTTCAAGTCCTTTCAACTGATCTTCCACTCTTCTTCTACCAAAAGCATCAACATTATCATCCTTTTTTAAACAAGAAAAATTGAGGGTTCCAGATAAGTGAACCTCAATAATCGTCTTTAGATACAAAAAAAGACTTTTTGGATGAGAGTGTAATTCAGAGAGTATTCGTGGAATGTCATTATGAAAATGGTCCGTGATCAGCAAGAACGTTCCCTCTCTACAAAATATCATAAAATGAATTAGAGAAGAGAGTTTCCAAAAAAGAAAAAAAAAATTCAATTTAGAAAAACCATTACCTGCTTAGGACAACCAACTCCGGGATCCGAGATATGACAGCTGATCGAAAAGCATTATGTTCATTGTTACTAAGCTGTCTTAATGTATGGTGGATATAGGAGAAAGTATGAATTGGTTCCTCTGCATCTTTCATATAGCTATCCAATGCAGCAATATACTGGTTTCTGATGGTATGAATAAAGCCACAAGCCTGACCCATGTTAAAAAGCAAAAGTATGAAGGCATCAACAAAGACATTTTTAATTCAAAAAGCAGTCTCTACCATGACAATATCTTGAATTTGAACAGGACATACATACTTGGTGAAATTGTGCTTTCTCACATAGATGTAAGACATAAGATATATTCCAATCAGTCTGAGGAACCACTTCTAAAAGTGCAAGCACCTGCTTCTCCCTCCTTTTTGAAGATTTGATACCATGTGCAGGAACAGTTCCAGAAAAATTGCTCTCTGATGTCAAGTACTCCAAAATCTGACTCAAAACACTACCTGAAACACAAGCTTTTCCACATGCAACATGATATGCAAAAAATTCAAAAAGGTTCCCCATGTCTTTCTTTGAAGGCCAAGTTTCTGCTGATCCACCATCATCAACACTGGCAGATTCAGCTGTTTGGGATACATCTTTTTCGATGATTTGAACAAGAGCATTTATAGTATCTTGAGCCAATAATCTTTGACTTTCATTTACTACGTTTTCTAGCTCAGCCTTGATATTTACATTGTCCTTATCATTTGAAGAGATGTCAGGCTTTGGATTGTCATCATATAGAAAAGCCAGCTTCAGAACATCTAAAGTAGCTTCAGTGTCCAGCTCTAAGAGATGATACAAGTTTGGGTAAGTTTCCCTAGAAGACAAAGTTGAATGTACTACTGAATTCAAGGCACTGGAATTCTCCAATAAAAACTGAACAAGTTCTGTCCTAAGAGATGGCAAACGTGTAGGAGGAAGAGCTCCCTGTCCTGCAAATATGATCCGTACTGAGTTACAAATCCAATGTGTATTATCTAGAAAAAGCAATCCATGATTTGAGTCCAACCCAAGCAGCACCATAAAATATTCTAAATAGAGAAACATAGTAATGGCAAAGGATGATAAAACAATATACTGCAATCATTGGTAAACCTCCAAACATTAATTGAGCTGTTGGGGAGGTGCATATTGATAAACAAAGCATGTAATTGGCCCAATATGTATCTGGACAAACAGTGTGGAATTTAATTGCCACAAAAACATTTGTTGGAAAAGTTGCCTTATGCTATTGAATGCCTTCAAGCTCCCACTGGAGCCATCATCCAGACCCAATACCTCAATTCAAGATGACAGCAAATCAGAATGGTTAGAACATATGCATAGCAGTAGAATAATTGAAGATTAAAGCATGGAAGGCAATTCAGGGTAATGCAGGAAAAAAGATTTAGAAAATAAATGTACCGTTCTGGTTGCTATTCATGCTGCCATAGCAGTTCTAAAATCAGGACTAGCTATATCTTATTCCATTGATAATGTTATTTGGACAGCTGGGATCAGGCATTATCTTAAAAAACCAATATATGATTTCACTAAGAATTTTAAAGATGTAGATGGGACTATAATAACCAGATTAAAGGAGTGGACTCTATGCACTTTCACATGTATAAATTCTAGCAGGGCAAAACCTGTCTATTGGCTGATTTTTATTTTGCTGATCTCTGCCTATAGTATTATCTTACTCTTTAACATCGTCAATGTATATTTGATGTCTGTTAACTACATCAGGGAGATGATAAAACAGCTGCAAGCAATGCCATATTCCTTTTCTTCTTTTTCCTCCTTTTTTCTTCTCTTTTTAATTTTTTAATAAAAACGTAAGCATCCAATTCAAAAGGACACAAAAGACTTGCACCTATCAATTTCTCCACCAAAAGTATAAGCTAGCTTTTGAATGGAAGTGAGGCCAACAGTTTATCGGATTATTCTGGGATCATGAAGGAAAAAGTAATTAAAGACCACTCTGTATTTCAAAATGTGTGAGAACCACTTAACAATTCTGAAAATCCAAGGCTCCAAACTCCATTCTCACATAAATTACTTAAATCATATAGCATCTCTCAAAAAACACCAAGATGATACTTCCAGTCACTACAGATTTGCTAATTCATGAGAAGCATCATAGTTATCATCAAAAGGTTCTCTGGTAATAGGGATCAGTGCTTACAAGAAGAGGAAACTATACCTGGTGGAAAGGCAAGACCAGAAAAGCAATACTTCAAATAGACAAGCATCCGGTACCTGCTCATACAAACAGTGGTAAAAGGTGACAACGTTGATTTATTAACAAATATGATGAAGTCAAATAACTGCCAATAACTTTTTGCTGACAAATTATGGCTAAAATTAATGTGGTTTTTTTTTTTTTTTTTCTCTTTTGGGACCTAGGGAAGCAGGACAAGGCAGAAAAATAAACAAATCAATAATACAAATCCCAAATGTTTCTTCCTTTGATCCCCACTATCCAGAAACACTGTAAATAATAGACATTGTACTGAAGGACCAAAAGATTCTTCCATTGAATTGTTTCCTGGTCCACAAGAACTTGTAGGTAATGAAAAAAGCAATGCCAAATAGAGATTCCAAGTACGCTATCAAGTTTTTGAAAAAACAGACTTCTGTTACACGAGCTAGTTTTTGTCCACTCATTGGCACTCTTCTGTCAAGGCATGTTCTCCTTAATAACATCTCTCAAGGAAAGGCAGCTAACACAAGGTGCACATTGTTCAAGTTGTAATGTCATGACCCAATCCTGTGTTCACCTCATTTACTGTTTCCACTCTTGAAGCACTAATTTTCCACATGCAAATTTCCTAAGAGTGTGTTTGGTATAAATGAATTCCATAAAATTTTATGGAATTCATTTGCAAATCCAAATAATGTATGTTTGGTTTAAATGAATTTTGTATGGAATTCATTTGCAATTCCAAATTTTTAAATTTGTGAAATTGATTATAACTAAACTAAATTCTATCAAAATGGTTGGGATTTCCAAATGAATTCCATAAATTTTAAGTCTATACTTTTAAATGACTAAAATACCCATCCTTATTTCTATTTTCAAAAACATCTTTATATTTAAAAGGGTATTTTTGACAAAAATTTGAATTCAAAATTTATACCAAACACAATATAACAAAATATGGAATTCATTTGAAATGAATTCCATAAACTATTCATTTGAACCAAACACATTTTATTAATAAAAATTCATTTGGAAATGAATTCTATTAGGAATTCATTTGCAAATGAAATGAATTCTTTGGTGGAATTAAACCAAACAAGGGGTAAGTAAATATCTAAACATGAAAAGCCTCCCCCATCCGCTCTAAAAACAAAGCCTTCTTTATTAGGAAATACACAAGTGTCATAGTTAAAAAAATTAATATAATTGCACAATAAGATATTAAGGAAAGGACATATTAAAATTTCACAAACAATTTACTAAATTTAATAATACATGTCAACACCATTACCCAAGTGCAGCAGCACTCTCTTTGTGACTTTTCCTTGAAGCAATTAACAACTCCTCCAAAGGTGCTCTAAAATCGTCTAATCCTTTATTGAAAAGATACACCAAGGCCCCATATAATCCATGCTCCCGGCACAGCCTGACAATCTAGAAGACAAATTAGAATTAGTACTCACAGTTCTTGTTGAAAAAACTATAACAAGAACAACAGTTAACAGAGGAAGTAAATAATAGAGACCTGATTGAAATCCAGGGAAGAAATGTCCATGTGAAGAACACATTGTTCAACTCGTTGCAACCACCCTTTGCTGCTATAGTGCTCTACTAGTGCTTGCATAATCTTTAAAAGAAGGGAAGGAGGAGCAGAAAGAAAACAGAGAACAGACAACATACAATTCAGTAGTTGACCAGGGGTCTATTTTTCAAAGACGGATCAATAAGACTACAAATTGAGCCTCACGCAATACCTCAGGAGGTAGGGATCCAAGCATATCCTTTAATATATATGGCTCCAGGAGCTCTAGAAATGTATCTAAAAATAAGTGGAAAGAAAACATTATGATTAATAGCCACGCCATGGGGAAAGTTATGCGGCATCACTTAGTAATGCATCATACACTTAGTGGGTAAAACTGAAGCACGCACAAAATGATAAAGAAGAAATGACCAGTTCCGCAACCTATAATCTTTCAATTATCAAATGCCAATATGATTTCTGTTACTGAAGGAGAAACAGAATGCTGTAGAACCCCTTGAGCTAATCAACAATTTGGAAATTGTGATACGGAATTTGGATTGCAAGACTTTGTATGAGCATTTACTTAACTTTTAATCTAAATGGAATACCCAATTAAGCATGAATTATGAGAGTATTGGATGGTACCTCTGTGTTGAACAGCCACAAACTTGGAGAAAATTTCATCAAAAAGGATGTCAGTCCGATGTATATGGACACAAAATTCTACAGCAACACCACCAACACGAGTGAATTGTTCTTTTATTTCAGAGTGCACAGAACTGCTTCCAGTCCTCGAGTCATGTTGTTGTTCGACTTTTCCAATTTGGTTGCAAAAAGCCACTGATATATAAGAAAATACCTCATCCACATAAGACAATAGCAACTCTACCAGATAGGGCATTATGGTTTCTTGTACAGCAACCACAGATTTAGGAAGGTCAATAACGCCATGAGCTTGTCCATCATAAAGTGTCATTGCCATATTCAAGGCACCCATCCAGTCACCTGCCCTCCGAAGTACCTGAATACGTTCCTTCCATGGAAGAAGCCGTGAGATAATAAGATGCATGGGTCCAAGTATGTATACAGAAGCACCTCTTACTGCTAGACAATTGTGATAGGCTTTTTCAGGATTCCCATATATATTTATGAAGTGAGTATGATACCCAACAAGATCATCTCCTCCAGAACCATCAATAGCAAAGGTAGTCTGGTGAATCACAGTACCATCTTTTGCAAACAAATAAAGTTGTCCTGTCAATGTCAGAACCACCAGCATCTGGTCAAGCATAAAACACTCATCAGCCTCAATTTTTTTATAGAAAATGAACTGACGCATAAGGAAAACACGGGACATAACTATATATGCGCTGGAAGTTGGAAAAAAATTTAACTTTTACAGGACGAATAGCAGTAAAAAGTGAAAACATACATGAGCATCCAACCAAGCAACACCTATGGCTGCACTGTCAACAGACCATGTTCCACACACTTTAAGCTCTGATTTGACCAACTTTGCAACTTGAACTTTCCTATCCCATGCAATTGCAAGCAATGAAACTCGCTCTGCTGCTTCTGCAGCAACATTTTCTGCAACAAATTCATTTTTCAGAAAACTACCTATTTTAAATTAAGAAATTAAGTCACCACATACCAGATTCGGAGCTGCGTGACATTGAAGTACATTTCCATGCAGTGTAAGGCATGGAACCCTCCCTTACTCCATCAGGCTTTGGAAGTTGTGCATAAACTTCTACTTTAGAAGTGAGCCTAACCTGTAACAATGGCATGGTTTCAACACATACCATAGAACAAATGTCCCAATGGAAGCAAACATCAATAAATTCATAACACAAAAGGTACATGAACTTGCGCAATCATCCGAGGACTTCATACCACCAAAGCATTTTGATGGGTGACGAAAATGACCACACCTTCTTCAACCGGAGAAGAGCCTTCATTGAATAGTTTCCATCCTGCATCCCCCCCAACTACTCCTCCCATCATGTTACCAATGCTGCTGGATGAAAGTGAAACATTGCCCTGTGATGATGGCATAGCACCTCCAACGGATTCATCCAAAAGGAGGGGTGAAATTGATAGAACAATGCTCGTTCCTTGTCCATCAAGAAGACACTATTACAATCAATTAACAAAAGGTCATTTTATCAGCAAGCACAACACCACAGTACAGTATGCCAACTGAGACTCGAAAATTCCAGAAATGAACATGCATCAGTCCAGAATGATGGTTTACCTGTGTTTTGATGGTAAATCTGTTAAGCAAGGGAACCACCGAGAATGAATGTAAAAATACATGACCTTTACTATCACCAGTAACTGCTTTAAATTGACGAGTAACTTGAGAATCCTGGCCTAGGAATACTGCATTTACCACTGGTGCTGTGTGCTCTCCAGTTATAACTTTTGCTGCCGATGCCCTCTGGATATCCCAAATAGTAATGTGACCATCACCATAACCAGCCAAGAGCAGGTCCCCTTGCTGATTAAAGCACATGGAAGTCACTGGAGCATAAGATCCTTGTAAACCGAGCATAAGCATCTGAATAGGCAAAGCATCTTTCAGTAAATAAAATGAATCTGAATAGGCAAAGTATCTTTCAGTAAATAAAATGAGCAACTTCGTTTAAAAAAGAATATAGGTAATCTAAATAAAGAACACGGACACTGTCAGGAATGATTGTCGCACAAAAACTTCAAATATAAAAGAAAAGGGTGATTTTAATATCTGTAGCAGTGATGTTTTTAGAGGTACAATCCCACACTAGGCATATTTGTCAAGTTCATAAAATTAGTCCTAGAACTACCTTATTAGTTCATAAAATTAGTCCTAGAACTACCTTATTTTGAAAGGAATAACATGCCATTATCTCCAAAATGCCTTTCTAAATAAACCTTAATATATTTTGCTGGTCCATCAGCGATAGTTTAGAAGCATAATAAAAGAGGAAGAAGAAGATGATGAAAACAAGTAACAAACAAGTTAATACTGCAAATAAACATGCAAAGCAATTAAGCGAACTGAATCAACCTTTGAATCCATATTATCACCATTATAAGGAGAATATCTGCTTGGGACAACAGCAATGACACCTTTTGCCATTCCTACCGCAATGTAGTTAAGATGAACAGCCAGAACTTGTGGGGAACCATGATCACGCCGGAAAGCTTGAGACATAATGGTCCGTGTAATTGCATTATTAGCACTAATATCAAAGTAACCCAAAGTAGTAGACCCTCTTCGAACACCTTCAAGTTTCATTGGCTGAGCAGCTGCACCTTCTTCCCAATGCAATCCAGTAGAAGCTTGTTTCTTCTCGAGCTCCTCAGCCAATTCAAGTGCCTTCATAGTGGATCTGAGTTTCTTTTCAGCATCTTTAATTATCCTCTCACTTTCCAATTGCACAATTCTTTCCTCTACAAGCTCGGAAATGTCACTTAAAGAGCTTGTATCACCACCTCCACCACCAGCAGTAGCAAGGCCTAATTCATCATCTTCACCTTTCTCGAAATTATATCCATCTTCTACTGGTAATGTTGATGGTTGCACCTCATTGCTTTCATAGTCATTGTCCCCAGCAGAGGCCGGAATATCCATTTCGCGAGAATCAGGTTCATCTTTCCCATCAGTAGAATCCACAATTGAACCATCCAAATCCAATTTAACGTTTGAATTTGAGATTGAAGTAGAGGAAGTTACCAGATCTTGATCATCATTAGTGACTCCTAACTCCCCAATGTTAAGTGAAGCTTGTGCTTCTATTTCACGTTCCGAACCTTTACTATTACTAGCCAAAACCGCATCCATTTTACTATCCAAATTTCTACAGCTTGTTGAAACTTCGAGGCTCTCTGCGGCAGACTGAAAATCATCGCTCCCTGCCAATTTATCATCTGACCGTGTTCTCTCAGTAGATGAATTCGAGACAGCATCGTGATCATCGCCAACAACCGAACCGGATTCTACACTATCGATAACCTTCTGGAGACTAACCGCCCTCCTCGATTTGATAGCAGCAGCGTGAGGTGTGGGAATCGATCTGGACGCCGCAGCAGCAGCCGCAAGAGCAGCACCTGGCTTCGCATTCGATCTGACACCACCAAAAAGAGACGGTAGCGGTCTCGAAGAAGAAGAGGAAGGAGGAGGAACTCTCCATGCGGAATCACCTAAAAACCCGCCGGACTTAGCTGGAGTGTGGGAATGGAGTCGTGTTTGGTCAGATTGACTGCGACTAAGGGATTCAGTTGAGCCTTCGGAAACGGCGTCGCTTTGTGGGAGAGGGAGCTGGTGGTTATTTAACGATGAGGGGGAGGAAGGAGGAGAAGGTGACGCGGAAGGATCGGAGGAGTCGTTGAGGATTTCGTCGAGCGTGCGGTGAGGGACGGTAGGGCGGTCGTCGTCGGAGTCGGAGTCGGAGTCGGAACGTATGCTGAGGAAGGCGTCGATGTCTAGTTGTGTCGAAAATTTGGTAGTGGTGAGTTCTTTAGTCATTTTGTCAAAAGAGAACTAATACTAATTCGTCTTCTCCTTATTATTTTGTATGCGCGCGACGGAGGACGAAGAAATTATTCATGGACTAACAGACTTCTGCTCTATGCTTCTTTTTTTTAGCTTCGCAAGGCGGTTAACGAACATACAATACATACCCAAGAAGTTTTTTACTTTATTTTATTTTATTCTGCTCTGTTTTTGCTTCTTCTGGGATTAGCGAATTCAGCCCAAGAACTGAATCCTGAATTTTGATAAGGAATAATTG
>CATIWK010509590.1:0-13768 GCA_949634005.1 Mallotus japonicus
AATATTAATATGTAAACTAGAATATTTTTAAAAATAAAATGAATTAAATGAACAATTTATCATACTTTTATTGAATTGAAGCTTAAAAATTTTTAAAAAGAATATAAATAGTGTAGGCGGCAGGATTTAGCGCGCGCCCAAGTGTTGGCGACCACGACACTATGTCGGGCCTGAGGCCCGCGTGAGAAATACAATATAGGTCAAGCCTACTCGGAGATGGAGTCGCCACCCGCATGAAAACTCGGGACACACTTATACGGCAACTGGATTCCACGGAGGTTCCCAGAAGTCGTCATCAGAGAACGGGTTCGGAAACTGGGTATGAGCGTTCGAATGCTCACCCGACCTTGTGATCGGCCTCCGTTTGTGTTCATGATTTATTGTCTTTTGATTATTCGATTGTTTCTTTTATTTACATGCGAATTGGATTGCCTTCAATCAATGATCGATTTTACATTAAGTTCAAGTTTGCACATTATCCGTATTCATACATATTAATCTCATTGCTCACAAAAGTAAAATTAATATACAAACATGCATTCCAAATAACGGGGGACGGATTAGGGATTACATCACTTTATATAAACAATATAGTAATTCTACCTCTCAAGAACTACTTAATACGAATATACATAATTAGTGATTCAAGAACCACTCTCACGAATCCTTGTAAAACAAATGTTCACCCTTTCCCATAGATCGGGAACTTGGTTGATTAGCTCATAAGCTATGAACACAAATCAAGGATCCAAATAACACACAAACGTATACACAAATACATGGATAACATGACATTTCCACTATTTAACATAAATATAGCATAATCATGCATAGGAGTGAAACATAACAACAAGAAACACGTAAAAAAGCACACAAGACACATGCAGGAGGCGGGACTAAGAGTCCATCGCCCTGTTCTTGGCCTTCTGGCTGAGTGGCGATCGCCTCTTAAGGAGGCGGTCACCTCCTCAACAGGGCGAACCAGGCTCAATAACACACCAAGTTTGCTTCTATGCTAAGAAAGCTACGCATGCATGCATTTTAAAACTCTAAACTACTCTAAATCTCTAATAAATCACATCAAGAACATGGTATATCACATGGAATTCACATTTTAAAGCATATATCAACAAATGAGCAAATAAAACAAATAATTAGTTCATGCGTTCAATATATGAAGAATAAGTGAGAAGATTTACTGAAATAAAAGCTTTTCCAAAGTATTTGACCCTCAGAGATTGAATGAGAGCTTAATCTTCTCTCAAATGCAAGAGATCACCTACTTCTCCTTTAAGGAATCCACTTCTAAGCTTAGTTCCTCTCCTTTTCTTCTAAAAAAAATGTTCCTCTCTTGCTCCTCAGAGCTCTCCCTTCTCTCTTCCTCTTCCTCTGGTTCGTTTTTAGTCCTCTCTCCTCTCCAAATCTAAAAGTCCTAAAAATCCAAGAGCCTAAGAGCCTCCTTCCCTCTTCTCTCCTCCTACCCATCACTTCCTCACCTTTTTCTTCCCCCTGAGCTCTCTCTCTTCTCCACTCAAAATCCTCAAAAGATGGTTTTTTGCATGCTGGAGCAGAGGGTTAGGTGTGGGGGGCCCACTTCTCTGCTAATTACATGCTGCATTTAATGCAGCATGCAAGTGGGGGGCCAAGAGGCGATCGCCTCCTCGAGGAGGCAATCGCCCCTTGGCCTAGAGGCATCGCCTCCTGGGCCTGGGCTTGGATGGGCCGGGCCGACTCAACTGTCTTGGCTTGGGCTTGACGGGTTAGACTCTTCTAAATGGATTCTTAAGAAATTTTAGGCTTTCTCTTGCATTCAAATCTCGTTCTCATCATCGGGCTTGTTGCGGGCCAGCTAAACCGAGCAACCACGATCTGTCCCCTATCACGGGCCTACCGGATAGGGTGACTACAGTTTGCCCCCTTGGATTTTTGAAAAACCGCACTCATGCATTCAAATTTTTCGAAAAAACAACATGCAACGACACAAACACAAATAAACATAAAAAAATAAGAAAAATAATAATAACAAAATACCTGATTCCCGAGCATCACTCGAGAAGCAATTTCTTCAAACGGTTTTGCAACTGCAACACTCGGGTTTTCCTGGCCCAAAACTTGCTTGACAGAAATGTATTTCTTGGGTTTTCCTAGCCCGATACTTTACTCACCAATCCAGACTCATCTGGGGAATGCAATCCTCGGGTTTTCCTGGCCCAAAACTTACTTCCTAGGGACGTGATTCTCGGGTTTTCCTGGCCCGATACTCAACTTACTGGAGATTCTGATTCCTCTAGTTTTCCTGGTCCGAATAGTCACTCCATGGGGATTTTGGTTCTTCAGGTTTTCCTAGCCTGAATAGTTACTCACTGGGGATTCAAACTCTTCAGGTTTTACTGGCCTAAAAATTTACTCCACAGGGGATTCAAACTCTTCAGGTTTTCCTGGCCTGAACAGTTATTCCACAGGGGACTTCAGTTTCGGGAATTCAGACCCGAACAACCATTCAATGATCCAGACTTCGGGTTTTCCTGGCCCGAATAGTCTACAATTGGGGAACATCGGAGACTCATTAAGTCCGACTCACTATTTTCGAGAAGCTTTTAATTGATACTCCACTCAAATGATCTAGACTTTGGGTTTTCCTGGCCCGAACAGTCCTTCCACAATCGAGACTTTAGGGATACAAACCCGAACAGCCCCTGACTGGCATCCCTTCAATTTTGATACGGTCACTCGCGCCTTTCCTCGGGTTTCCAAGCCCTAGAGGCAGTCCCTTTTTCCTGATACGGGAATCTACGCCTGCTGTGTCGTCCTCGGGTTTTCCTGGCCCGGAAGACTGTCCCTTCAGTACTTTTAATGTGGGAATCTCACGCCTTCATACTCGGGTTTTCCTGGCCCAAGCGACGGTCCCTGAACTCTGATGCTTCGATCAGACACTTCACGACTAACATATTTTGGAATTCAGACAATAAACACATTACCTCAGGACTTCGCCCGACCCAACAACTGTTCAACCATTCTAAAAAAACTTTTCAACTTCGTTACTAAAAATTTTCGAGACTCGCCCGACCAAACATTTGATTTTCAATAAAAACCTTCGGGACTCACCCGAAACAAAACATATTCTTTGATATCATCTTTATCATTTTTCACAAAAAAATGATTTTTTTTTACTTTTTTACTATAAATAGGGAAAATCTATTCACTTTTTCATTCTTTTCTTTTTCTTCTTTCTTTCTCTCTTTCTCGCTCAAAGCAAACTTTTGAATATGGGTGATGACAGAACCCCTCTCCTTCCTGTATGGGACCGCGTTCCTCCTCCTGCCCGTGCACTACGGAACCTCGGGTTCACCAGAGGCGATACAGTTCCTCTTCTCGCGGATATGAGGAGCCACATCTGCACTTCCGCCTGTGGAGAGGTTAGTACCCATTTTTCTTTATTTTTTCTATAAATTATTCATGGGTTAGCGATAGAAATCATTGAATTATCACTCAGGATTAGAAATATGATCAAATGAATGATTAAAATGAAGAATCGACTTGAATCTGAGTGCAGAAATCGTTCCCCATTTTGCAGAGGCGATCGCCTCTTGCTAGGCGGCGATCGTCTCCTTCTTGCTATGGAGACGATCGCTCCTTGAGGAGGAGACCGCCTCTTACAAGAGGCGAATGCCTCTTAGCCAGGGAAAACATACATTCTGGTTCTGTTTTTCTGCGACTGTACACTAATTCAACTTCCTTTATTTCACTTTGCAGCATGACGTGACGACCATCAAAGGTGCTGGGAACTTTCACGGAGCTCGGGCCTTCTACAATGAGCTCACTGATGATCAGAAGGACCAGATTCAGGAGACCAGTTTTGAGGACTTCATCCTTTGTCTCGCTGACGAGCAGGGGAAGACAGATTATCACCCTCTGCATGCGCAGATGGAGAGGTGGTTCGACACCACGCATACCTTCCACCTACCCTTCGGGGAGATGACTCTAGTTACCGTGTCTTTCGCCACCATCACGGGGATTGCTTGTGTGGGTGATCCTATCCCCTTTGACGTGAGCTTCTATCAGATGTCCCCTGACAAGCTGTCATATATTGAGCGTCTCATAGGCATGGTACCCGAAATGAAGGGGACACTCACCTTCAAGCATGAGTCGATTCGAAGCTTCTACACCTTAGAGAGGGTTACAGCGATGGTCTCCCCTCGGGAGATCGACCAGGTAGTGCGAGCATTCTTGCTCTACCTTCTCGGCACCACACTTTTTGCTGACACTGCCAGCTCACTGGATCTCATATTTCTGATGTCCGTGCGAGACTTGGATAGAGTGTCTTCCTATGACTGGGGGAGCTGTGCTCTAGCCTATCTCTATAGGAGCATGGACGAGCTCTCGCGCGGAGCTAAGAGGTTATGCGGCTTCTAGCACACCATTCTGGTAAGTTACATTTTATCCTCCCCTTTTGATTCTTTCAGATATATGCCTCCCGTCATTAACAATGTTTCTTTGATAGATCTGGGCCTTGGAGCTGGAGTTAGTCATCGTGATACGTGTGGGGAACAATTTTCTCGCCCTCAGCAGGTGGGGAGCTAGCCGCATCCTGAAGAAGCACCTCACCCGAGTGCACATCCACCAATAACATCTGAACTCTCTGACACATGAAGCGGTACCTGAAATATTTAGAACCACATTAGTAATCTCATAAATTCATTTGACTTACCTATTGGTTTCTTCATTTTTGCAGATCAGGAGTGACTTGTGGGGGCCTGAGGACAGATGGAATACGGAGATGACACGATCTCTCCCCTTAGCTCAGAGGAGGGTTCTTCTCTGTGGACTTTATCATCGGGTCTGGTATCTCGGCGAATGAATTTATTAACTGGCATCGGGGTATTGGGGTGAGATGTGTCCCCAAATCTCCTCCCAGCAGCATGCTTTGGACTCACGAGCTAGAGGGTGTTGAGCTCGCTCAGGCGGTAGCTGGGGAGGCAGCTGTGGAGCACACTATTCGGCTTAAGAGCTTGTACCGGGAGTTCATTCAGACCCATTTACTGCTCCGAGTACCCTTGACGATTGGCTCCACTTCTCAGGCATACACTCAACCTTAACCTCACTCTTTTCCAAACTTTATCACTTTCTGACACGGTTTCCTTGCTTATAAGTCGCAGCCACTGGACCTGAGCCTCGGACTAGGCCTACAGCACGGGAGAGACCTTCATAGAGAGCTTGTATAGACGAGGGTGGAGCTGGTACCTCAGCTGGGACATAACAGCCTGGGACTCCCACAGTTAAAGTTTCAGACCTGGTTGCAGGCTGCCTTGATCATACTCCCGATCCTCTGATTCGGTGCTGGGTCCCTCCTGGAGAGATGTCCCATCGGTTCTTGACTCTGGATGAGAGTCTAATACCCTCTTCTTTTCCCGCTGGCACCAACTATGTAAGTCCACATTTCACCTGCTTCTCACATAATCTTCAACATACTCATTAGCGTTGCTGACTTGAATAACATGCAGATCCCTCTGAAGTAAGGATATTACATGTACCGACTGATTAGGGCTCAGAGGGACTATCTGATGGAGGTCACTGAGAAGTGGAGGGTAAACAGGATTCCTCTCACATTCATATGTATGCATGATTGACCAACCTTTTGAATTACTTGCGTAGGATCGCGACGTGAGGCAGTCTAAGAGGATTGCACTCCTCGAACGTCAGATGGAGGCTCTCCAGATGGATGAGGATGATGACGAGGATGCCAAAGAGGCCGTTGGTGGAGGTGAGCAGCTTGCAGATGCTCCTCGAGTAGAGACGATGCTGAAGAGGGAGAGGACTCAGACGGCGTCGAGTAGGACTCTCCTTTAGCATAGGATATTCTGAACATTTTGCTCTTGCTATAACAGTACATTCTTTCATGTTGCAGCAGTTTAATTTGCACATTTGCACTTTCTCTTTATTGGATGCTTGCTAGCTTTTTAATGCAACTGTTCATATTTTACTACCTCCTTTCAATGATGTCATATGTATGTTCCTTAAACCACTGGATTACATGTTTTTCGCAGCCGAGAAAACTTTGTTTTCCCCTAAATTACTGTTCATCGCCCTGGTAGAGGGACGATCACCTCCTGGCTTCCTGGCGGAGAGGCGATCGCCTCTTGGCTAGGGGCGATCTCCCCTTCGAGGTGGCGATCACCTCCTTGGCTTGCTGCAGGCATCTTTAAATCCTTAATTCTGCAATTCAGCTCTTCATTTCCCCTCTTCGACCTAAAATTCCATTTTCTCTCTCTAAGCATTCTTAGAACTCTGAAAATGACTGAAAGGAGTCTCAAGAAGCTACAACCGATCCTAAAGAGCCTGGATGGTGATTCATAGGCCAAATTAACTCCTTTTCACTTGTTAATCCTCAAAACTTTGCATGCTAGGAGGATCGACTTCTTTTTTCTTCATTCTGTAGCTCAGTTTTGGGATCCTCAGAAACACATTTTCCGGTTTAACTCAATAGAGTTATGCCCCCTGCCGGAAGAATTCGAGGTTATACTCGGTTTTAGTCTGGATTCTACTTGCCAACTTGCAGTTCCCAACCTCGGGGTCCAGACCTCCACTCTGTTCAATATCTGATAGCTCGGATGCTCAATCTTCCACCTCAGTCTTCATCTAGCTTAATTCTCAGTTCTGAGATCAAGTTAGAGTCCTTTCTCGAAATCATTCCTGGTGTAGATAGGGGAGAGATTCAATGGCCAAGAATGATGGCCCTCTGTTTGTATGCTTAGTTCCTACTGGTTTCCCCTTCTGGGAACTGTGATTCCAAGGTCCTCCATATTCTGAGTTAGTGGAAGTGAGACACAACCCTTTTCCCCTCATCCTGGTGGAGACACTCATCGGGCTAGATAACTTAGCATCAACTAGGAGATTTTCTAGAAGTCCAATATTGTTAGAGGTAAGTCTTCTATTCCTCCCCCCATATTTCATCGCTTTGTCGCTTTCAATTTGCCTGTTTACCATTCTTACAGATGTGGCTTCATAAAAAACTGGGACTGCTAGAACCTCCTCCAGACATCTCCCGCTATAGGGCCAAGCATTGCAGAACTAGAAGACTGCATCCTGTTCCAGACAATATCCAAGGTTGGCGGTCGACATTCCCCGATACTCTGATCTGATGGATGTGCCCGTGGTGGAGACTACAACACGTAACTCTCTGTTCTTACACCTACTGTGTCCCTGTAGCTGGTCTCGATTCTGCTACATTCTATAATCCAGCACGACTCTGCAGTCAGTACGGGCAGAAGTAAATGATTCCAGAACTTGTGCATGAGTTTGAACCGGGTCCCCTCACCCAGAACTTCTTGGACAATCTGGCAGCTACTTGGCCTCGAAGAACCATTCAGAGAAACATCAACTTCAACGGAGATCCATCCATGAATGATCAGTACAAGGCGTGGATTCAGTTGTAAAATACAGAAACAGATGAATTTATGAGAAGTCAAAGGACAAGAGAGTTGCAAGGAATAAATGTGCAAGATGTTCAACAAAAGAAAAGGAAGCACTATTTTCTTATGAATTAAGTCGTATTTCCTTTTTTGTGAAACATAGTTTCCTTTTGCAGTTAAACAGTTTGTAATAGACACTTAATGCAATGTTTAACAATAACTGAAGCAACCTGTTTTATTTAAGTTAAGCACAGCATGCATATACATTTTACTTCTGACATATCTCATGTCGTTAGGTGGCTTGCCCTTGCAAGTTTTCCAATTAACTATTTTCTTTCTCTCACTCTCCTTTTACATGTCCCTAACTTTTGCCTGATCCGCCTCTTTTCGAAGTTTTCAATCCATCAGGACTTTTTACTTTCTTCCTTTTCTGTCTCTAAGTTTTGCCTAGGCAGCCTCTTTGCGAGGTTTTCTCCCTAGCAAGACTTTCACAGAAAGTACTTCTTCAGCTTGTCCAGGTTGATAGGCTCTCTGAACTCGTTCCCTTCCAAGTCAGACAAAACAACAGCTCCTTTAGAGAACAACTTCTTTACCAAGAAAGGACCTTCCCAATTTGGCTTGAATTTACCCCGTGGATCAGTCATAATCGGTCTCGTGAGCTTCAGCACTAAATCTCCTTCCTTGATCTTTCCTGGCTTTATCTTTTTTTTGTAAGCTCGGGCTATCCTTTTCTGATATAGCTGTGAGTGATACATAGACTTCATTCTTCTCTCATCCAGTAAGGTGAGTTGTGCTATACGACTCTCCACCCACTGATACTCAGGAATTTTCGACTCTATAAGAACCCTCAGTGACTGAATCTCAACTTCCACTGGCAATACAGCCTCACATCCATAGACCAAAGAGTACGGAGTCACTCCTGTCGATGTTCTACCAGTAGTCCGATAACCCCACAGCGTACATTACAGATATTCTGACCAATCTCGATAGCTTTCTAGCATCTTGGACAGAATCTTCTTTACATTCTTGTTTGCAGCCTCAACTGCGCCATTCACCTGCGGCCTATACGGAGATGACCTATGGTGTTTTATCTTATACTTTTCCAGTAGCGTAGCCGTCTCTGCTCGGAATTGAACACCATTGTCAGTGACAACATGATAGGGTAACCCATATCTGCAGATTATATTCCTTTCAATGAACCTCGCCATCTGTTTCGAGCTAACCATGGCGTAGGACTCAGCTTCAACCCACTTGGAGAAATAATCGATTGCCACGACGATGTACCGATGACCATTTGATGCTTTCTGTCTTACTTCCCCAATAATGTCAATTCCCCACACTGCAAACGGCTAAGGAGAAGTCATTCCTTGTAATTCCATAGACGGTAAATGACTGACGTCACCATAAGCTTGACAGTTGTGACATTTCCTCACAAACTTGACACAATCTGCTTCCATTGTCACCCAGAAATAACCCTACCGAGTTATTTTCTTTGCTAAGACCGTCCCATTCATGTGTGGTCCACATACTCCTTCTTGTACTGCTTCCATGAGCTTCTGAGCCTCATCTCTGTCAACACATCTTAGGTGAACCCCAATCGTTATTCTCTTATACAGCATCCCGTTGTAGCTGATGAATTGTCGGGACAGCATTCTCAGTGACACTCTTTCTTTCCTTTCAATATCTTCAGGGAACTGTCCCATTTCCAGATTTCGCTGTAAGTTGTAAAACTAGGGTCTTTCAGCGGCATCGACTTGCATGACCCTTACTTCCTCGTAACAAGGATTTCAGGATCTTGTTAGGATTAAAAGTTTAACCTCGGGCTGCTTTTCACTCTCCCACATGGATGCTAGGGTAGCTAGGGCGTCCGCCATCTGGTTCTCTTCCCTTGGCAGGTGGACAAACTTGCACCGACTAAAGGATAGAGAAACAGTCTCTAAATAATCCCAATACAAGCACAGTCTGTCTTCTTTTACCTCCCACTCTTCAGAGGCTTGCTTCACAACCAGCATGGAATCTCCGTATATAGTGACATCTTTTGCCCCTGCACTGCGTAATGCTTCCAGTCCGAAAATACAGACTTCGTACTCGGCTTGGTTATTTGTCACCTCGAACTCAAGTCTTTTTGCCATCGGGATCATCTCTCCTTCTGGCGTGATAAGAATTATACCAACACCTGCCCTTCGATTTTTCATCACTCCATCGAAATACATCTTCCATCCTTGTATTTCTATTGCCCCCAGATACTCATCGGTAAATTCTAGCTCCCATTCTTGTTCACCGGTTAGCGGGTTTTAGGCTAAAAAGTCCACTACTACTCTCCCTTTCACCACTTTCTTTGCCACGTAATCAATGTTGAACTCAATAAGCAGTACCAACCATTTGGCCAGTTTTCCTGTAAGTGAAAGTGTCTGTTGAAGATACCATAGGGGTCGTGTTTAGAAACTGCTTGCACGCTATAGGACTGGAAGTAGTGATGGAGCTTCTTCGTTGCCCAGATTACTGCTAAACACATCTTCTCTACCAAACTGTAGTTGGCTTCATATTCCAACAGCTTCTTACTTAAGTAGTACACTGCGTGCTCAACTTTCCTATCTCCTTTTTGAGCTAACATTGCCCCTATTGCATCCTTCTCGATTGCTAGGTAAAGGATCAGGGACTTCCCCGGCTTTGGTGGCTGTAAGACTGGAGGATTCATCAAGTAATCCTTAATAGCTTTAAAAGCTCGTTGGCACTTGTCATCCCAGATCACCGGTTGATTTTTCTTTAAGAGCCTGAAAATCGGTTTGCAAACAGTTGTCAGCTTAGCTACGAACCTACTAATATACTGTAACCGACCAAGGAATCCTCTGACTTCCTTCTCATTCTTTGGCGTAGACATTTCTCTAATTGCCTTGACTTTATCAGGGCCCACCTCTATACCCTTCTGGCTGACAATATGTCCTAGCAGTTTCCCAAACGTCACCTCGAAAACGCACTTCTTTGGGTTTAATTTAAGGTTGTACTTCTCCGCCCTTACTAGGAATTTTTCTAGAGCTTCAAAATGACCTTCCCTAGTTGCAGACTTCACCATCATATCATCGATATACAACTCTATTTCTTTATGGATCATGTCATGCAACAGAGCCGTGGCCATCCTCTGATAGGTAGCGCCCACATTTTTCAACCCAAACGGCATGACTGTGTAGTAGTAGATTCCCCATTCAGTGGTGAATGATGTCTTCAGCTTGTCTATCACCGCCATCATTATCTGATTGTACCCCGAAAATCCATCCATGAAAGAGTACATAGCATTTGAGCCTGCACTGTCAACAAGAGTGTCGATGTGTGGTAGTGGAAAGTTGTCTTTCGGACAAGCCTTGTTCAGATCTCGATAGTCCACACACATCCTGACGCTTCCGTCCTTCTTGGGAACTGGGACTATGTTTGCTAACCACTGGGTGTCCTCTACCACTTCTAGAAATTTCATCTTTAGCTGCTTCTCGACTTCTTCTTTAACCAACAGAGCCCATTCCGGCCTCAACCTTCTCTTCTTTTATTTGATTGGCGATACATGAGGATATGTAGGGATCATGTGCTCAGCGATTTCTTTATCGATACCCGGCATGTCCTCGTACCCCCAAGTGAATACTTTCTGCCTCCTTCTTAATGTTTCTTTCATTTTTTCTTTCTCATCATAAGTTAAGTCAGAAGCAAGCAGTATATTTTTAGGGTCATCAATCGTGCCTAAATTAAATGATTCAGTTTGCATGGAATTAATGTCAAATATATGCATGAAATGATTATCACAAACAAAATAACCGTTAGGCAACACATCGCACAAATAAACAAAATCAGACTTCATTACATTGACTTTAGAGGAAAACAGTTCATCAGTTTCAAATAAAGAAGCAAAAGATACATCATAGTCATCATAGAAAAGATCTATGATGGAATTTAAGACATAGGTTTCGAGGTCGAGCTCCTCGTCCTGATCATCAGTGGTCTTCATTTCCGGAGTAGCCACGTCCTCCTCAGGCTCTTCTTCGGCCACTATCACCTCTTTCAGGAAAGTATCTGCAATGTCGGCCTTCTTCACTCCCTTCGCATAATCAGCAAAGATCTCAAACCCTAGGATTACCTCTTCGGCCATCAGCAAAGGTTCAGGGGCTCCGTTGTAGGGATAACTAGTGCCCTACCTCACAAAAGTCTCACTCAGAGCCTTTCTCTCATACTCAGCTTCATCTCTCTCAAGCTGATCCCAAATGTCTAGCTCCCCTTCAGGATTATCACCTCCTTCATATCCTATTCCATGCTGCAGAATCAGCACTTCATACTCTACATGCTTTGTCACACCCTGCTGATTCTTTCCCAATCCTAACCCTGGAAAGAAATCCATATTTCTCATCATACTGACAACTTTCTCGCTCATCTTAGCCTCATTGTAGATCACACAGACTTCAAAACTGGGACTGATGGTAATCTCCTTAGGTGCCAGCTTCAGTGCAGCTATAGCAGCTTTAGTTTCAGCATAGATGGTGACAACCTTATCTTCGAGAGGGAATTTGATCTTTTGATGAAGAGTGGATGGTACACCGCCTAGGGGATGGAACCATGGCCTTCCAAGCAGGATAGCAAAGGTGACGGGGATATTGATCACATGCAGATCAACCCAAGCTTCAATAGGTCCTGTCTTGACTAGTGCCCTGAAAATCCCTTCCATAGGCCTTCTCGTGTCATCATAAGCCTTTATAACCACCTCAGAAGGCTTCAGGTCTTTCACAGCCAACCCTAGCTTGGGCAAGATCTTCAGTGGGCATACATTGATGGCGGAACCGTTGTCTACCATCACGCAACAGGTCATCTTCCCCTTCACTTTGGCTTTAATGAACAAAGCCCTATGATGATCTCTTCCCTCCAGAGGAAGATCATCATCAGAAAATACAATGGTTCCCTGGGGAGTTTCTGTTAACGAGTTGACCATCTGCTCAGGTGTGCACCCCATAGAAATCTTCCTCTGATCCAGAGTCAGGACCAGTGCTTCCCTGTGGTCTCTGGAATGCATGAGCAGTTCCCATACACTAGCAATAATTTCTTCTTTCTGAGCTTTTTCTCCGAAAGCCTCTGCTTCTTCTACCTTAACCTCAGTGGGTTCAACCTTTTTCTTTTTCTCCTCAACCTTCGTAACCGGCTGACTCTCTTTCTTTTCATCATTCCACAAGTCAATATATCCCTCCCCTTCATCATTGGAGCTCCATATATCTAAGACACATACAGCTAGCTCTAGTGGTTGTTTAGTTTGGATTGGGGTTCTTAGTTCAGCTTTTGGTGACTTAGGGTCGACCTCAACAAAAGAGTTGAAGACTTGCTCTTCTGTCAGACCGGTACCGATCATCAGGACAGGGGCATCAGGTGGTGGGGCATTTCGGTAATTAGGCAGAGGATTGTTCTGTGTGTTTGGCTTTCGGGTTTCTGGATCTGTAATCTTGCCTACGTCGATCAAATCCTGAATCTCATACCTCAGGCGGGTACAACCATCAGTGTCATACCCTACAACTTGGTGGAACTTGCAGTAGAATCGGGTGTTGGCATTTGGTGGGGGTTGTTGTGGAGGTAGAGGTCGCAACATGTTCTTCTCAACAAGCTTCTCAAGCACTTTTGAGAGAGGCTGTCCCAAATTTGAAAACCTCCAAGGTTGTTTGACAGCATTGACTTGTGTGCTGCTACTCGGTTGTCTGTCAGCGTGAATCTGTATAGGACCGCTTGGTTGCCTAACTGCATTGATCTGCACGTTGCTACTTGGACCAACCACATTCTTGTTCCCAGATCTTCCACTGAAGAACTTCTTCTCCTGAGCTAACTCAAACTCTTTCTGCACCCCAAACCTGTACAGCTCCTCGAAGTTGCAAATTCCCAAGTCTGCCAACTTCTTAGACAAGGTCTAAACACATCCTTCCATTGCTATAATCAACTGGTCTGGCTCGGCAGGTCTGTGCCTCATTTGTCCTAACTTCTCCCTCCAACAAGTCAAGTAATCAGTGAAAGACTCATTATACCTCTGCCTTGTGTTCTGCAGATCTCTCAATGATACTTCTAGTTGAACATTGAGGCCATACTGCTTTACAAATGTAGCACACAGCTCCTTCCAATCTGATTGGACATGCGAATCCAGTGCGTAATACCATCGGATTGGTGCACCTTCCAGTGACATGGGAAACTATTTGACAATCTGCGTGCTAGACAAGCCGGTGGCTTTCATGTATGTCGCATACTGCTTTAGGTGCAGATGTGGATCATCAGTTCCTGAGAACTTCTTCATGTTTAGAAATTTGAATTTCTGAGGCAGGGGATCATCTTCCTCACTCAGGGTTAGACTGGTG
>CATIWK010509786.1:0-16190 GCA_949634005.1 Mallotus japonicus
TACAATATTTATTTTATCAAAATTATTTTATTTATATTTATTCTCTTCTCTAATCTTTTCATTAAATAATTGGTTATATATAAAAATAAAATTAAATGATTGTCTTAAAAAAAATCTAATAAACAATATATATATATATATATTTTTTTTTTAAAATACGGTTCACCGGAACCGCCGGTTTACGGTTCAAAAAATTTTGAACCGAACTGGAAACGAAAACAATACGGTTCCGGTTCGACCTGGTTCCGATTCAACCCGATTCTGGACCGGTTAAAAAACGGGCCGGTTGAACCGGCCCGTGGCCACCCCTAAATCTAATCCTCCAAAAAGTCTTTTAGAATTTTGACAATTCGATTAAAGTAGTGCACACAGATTACATTTGTTATACCTTAATCACCAATAGACACCATACTTTGCTAAGAAAACGCATTATGTAATGATGAGCTAAAATTGTAAGTTTCATCGAATGAAATATGATGCGATGTATACATAGCTCACATAATGACTTTGCTATAATGTAATTAACAAACTCTGATTATATTTTAACGACTTTTGCTTTGCTTTTCAGTTGAAAAAATTACTGCCTTTGTTTTAAGCTTGAAAGGATCATCACATTCATATATGTCATTCATTGTGTAAAAACAAATTATAATTTTTATTTTTTAAACAATTGAGAGGTCAATGGAGAAGGGATCGAACCCATCAATTTACCTTATAATATCCATCACTTGAGCCATTAGTTTATAAAAGAAAATCATTCTATAATTTTTTTATTTAATAATGAATAATATGAAAATAGTGTTCTCTCATCTTGCTTTTTTAAAAAAGTGAAATTTGGTGAAAAAAGAACATCTAAAATTGAAATAATGGATTCATGCATATAATCCATGTGCCAATAATAATGGACAAGGGGTCAAAAATTGTTGTCCCCGGAACTCAACTTGATCAAAACTTGAATTTTATTTTTTTATCAAATGAAAATAAAGTTAACAAATGGGCCATAAATAAAAACAGCACCAATTTTATTAATAAAAATTAATTTTTGATTATTTGTTAATATGAAACTGTTCAACCTAGATAATGCTCAATAAATTTTTATTTTTTAAATTTAATAATCTTTGTCAGTATATTTTTTAATTTATAAATTGGATCTTTTATTTAAATAAAATATTAATATTTTCCAGTGTTATTTAAAATTTTAAATAATATTTTTAAAGTTAAAATATATTAAAATGTTTTAAAAATTGAAAATAATTATAAGTAATAATTTTCATAAATTAAAATATTAGAATAATTAATTTATAAATTGTAATGAAAAATAATAAAATTGGTCAAATTTAAATGGAAAATAAAATTTATTCATTAATTATTTTGTAGGTTTAAAAATTAAAATTGATGAATGAAATTTAAATTTTTTTTATTCAACCGTTAAAATCAAATTTTAAGTCAATTATCAATTTGTTATTTATATTAAAGAATAAAACTATTCATTTTTTTGAAATATATATCAATTAATTGTAAAGTTTTAAAATTTAAGGAAAATTTTTTAAAAATTATTTTATAAGTTTAAAAACTTCATAATTACATTATATATATATATATATATTAAAAAATTATCAATTTTTTATTAATTAACTGTTAAAATTAAATTTTATTAATTTATGAGACTTAATTATATTAAAAAAGTTATAGGATTTAATTTACTCACTAAAGATACAATATAATCTAATTTAAAAAAAAAATTAATTTGGCTAAAAAAACAATAAGCTCCACTGTAAAATTAGAAAAAACGTGAAGGTCCAATTTGCAACTTTGGTAGCCCATAGCCATAGATATATAGTAGAAAAAAAAAATTGAGATGGTAATATTGTAATATAGTGATCCAGTCATGTTCTGAAAGGTAAAAAGAAAGCCCTTTATTAGTGACCATTGAATTATTTTTATTTTTTTCCTGGAAAAGGAATCAGTCTGTTTAAGAAAATGGAAGCATAATGTCCTGCATTGAAGAAGGGAAGACAATTCAAAAAATGACACGTGGGTACGAAAACGACCAAACCACGTGGCCGAGCTTAATGAAGGTTGGATTATGACGTGTATTTTGGGACCACTTAACTGATCGGAATGGTCTCCGCTCCGCCCTATGTTTTATCACGGGTTCTGTATCCTACGCCTTTTCCTTGATCGTGTATTACACTGCCCCAATTATTTGTTTAGCAGTACAAACATGAAAAACCCATTGTTGATGATTTTTTTTTTTCGAACCAATTGTTGATGATTTGTTGTTATATTTTGATGCTAGATTAAATATTTATAATTGTTTTACACTTCACGAATTCACTTTTTTCCCAAAATCAAAAATAAATTTGTATAATCAACTCTCTATTTTTTAAAAATAAATTAATATGTCACAAATTTTTTATTTATTTATTTTTTAACAACTAGGAGGTCAAATGGGAAAATGATCGAACCCATAATCTCACCTTATAATGTCTATTATCTAAGCCAATAGGCTGCAAAGAGAGGGTTGACTTTTTTATTTATTATTTTTTATGAAAGTCTAAATGTAATTTTTCTAATGTATATTTGAAAATTTAAAGTGCAAAATTTGTTTCTCATTATTTATAAATAATTGACTATATATATATATATATATATATATATATATAACTGCATATTAAGACTGAATGTAGATAATAAATATATAAATCAAACATAATATATGAGACTAAATCTAATTTTATGTGTTTAAAAAATTATTCATATTATTTTTTGATAATGATTATCATAATAAAATTCAATTAGTATTATATGAAGATTTTACTATAAATACATTAACATAGTTTTATATGTTGATTTTTTTTAACCGGGGTGAGAGGAGGTAAAGATCGAAACTTAAGATTTTTTTATATCATTAGACTATTAAATTTTCGACAATATTAATGGCTTAAAATGTTATCCAATTATATTTTTCTTAATAGCTAAAATATATTTATGAAATTACATAACATATTTTTTTAGTTGTAATAATACTTAAAATTTCTAAAATTTTGAAAATCACTAAAAGCAGTGAATATCTCAAATTTAGTGAAGAATTATAATATATATATATATATGTATGTATGTATGTATGTATGTATTTTAAATATCAAGCGGTGTTAACTTAACTTGTGTTTATATAAATATTAAATCTAATTATGTTATTTGGTAATTTGATGATGCTGTGAATGAGATGAACTTAGATTTGCGCGTGTGATGTACATTAGCCCAAGGGAGTGGAAAACTGAAATTCAAAGGGCTGACACATGGAAAGCCAACATACTTCCCATGCGCTCGCATGGGTCCCAACGATACAGTGGCAACGTGTGTAAATTGACAATTCTCGCAATGTCAAAAACTAAAGTAGAGAAAAATAAAATAAAATAAAAAACCTCCACACGAAAAGAAAATAGAAAAATAAAACAAAAAATTTCTCTGCCGGGTTTACACGAGCCAATACGTTTGCCTGCCATGATGCAGACAAAGAAAGAGACGGCAAACAGAAGTTTACAAATGAAAACGTTACGGCGGAAAACATAACGGAATCAAACGGAACCTCCCTATGTTCTGATGTGACGTGTATCCACGTAAGTGAACCCCGCCGCCTTTATCACACGGCTACCGTTCTCTTTCCTCATAGCCGTACGGTACATTACATACATCAGTTAACTCACGGCGCTAGTATAGCCCAGAAATATTCTTCTTCATTTTTTTAATTTTTTTATAATTACTTAAATATTCTTCTCAATTTTTTTATATTTATATAATTACTTCCTTCATTAATTAAAAATATAAAAAAATTATTAATATCTATTAAAATTAGCTGATAAATGACTATTTTTCTGTTAAACATTTTAAATTCGAGTTGTGATCGTCTTCAAGTTTGAATTATGATGTAGGTTGACAGAGCATATATAATTACTTTTAAAAAAGTTACAAGATATTTGTCTCCTTCAATTAAATTGTGACATACATTTAAAAGCTCTGGAGAAATATTTATCATTTTTATAGTCATACTCACATTAAACTGAATTAACTAGAGCTCAATAAATTTTGGACAAAATATTATATATATTTTTTATTAAAAAATGAAATTCTTCTAGTTCTTTATTTTATATATTAATTTGATATTTATTCTGATAGATATATAGAAGGAATTTTGTGATGATTTTAATTTTTGTGTAAAATAATTTTTAAAAAATTAATTATATATGTGCAAATCTAATAACATTTAATGACGATTTAGGTTCTATTCGATTTAATTTTTTTGCACATCAACTTTCAACGTCTAGTTGTCCACACCCAAAATTATGAATGTTTAGTAAATATCTTTTAGAAATCATCCTTCAATTAAATATTAGATCGTGATATTTTGGTAAACATTGTCTAAAAATTGCGTTTGAAGTTTTAAAGGTTAATTTTTAAAATTCACAATTAATTGAATTCGCGCTTTGCGCATAATATAAATAATATATACTTTTATTATGATTAATTAATTAATTTTAATTAATAAATTAAATCTATAATTTAATCAAATATAAAAATGAGAATTTAAAAAGTTATTATAATTAATTTATTTTATTGTTTTTATGAAAAGTACATATATATTTTAATATGTATAGTAATAATAATAACTGAATAACTAAAATATAAAATATAAAATATAAAATAGTTGAAAAATAATGTTTTAATTATAATAAAGGACATAATTTTTAATGAAAAAAGAAGAGTAATATTTTAAATATAATATAATTAAAGTGTTTTACATAAAATATAATATGTGTATTCTAAAATAAGATTTTTTATATTTATTATAAAAAATATTATGAAATTTAATAACTTAGCACATAAGTTTTTAGGGGTAAATAATGCATTATAAAGTGTACACTTATCAAATTTTGAAGTTAATAACTTTAAACCTCAACATTCCATTCATATACACAATATATAAATATTATATGTATTTATAAAAAAATAAAAATAATATAGATTGATAATATAATTTAGCATTAATATAGATAACAATTAACTTGTATAAATGATAATAAACGTTTATTTAAATCAGTTATTTTTATTCTCAAAAAAAAAAATCAGTTATTTTTATATTTATGATATAATTTATTTCTTTACATTCATACATTAGTAAATAATTTTCAATTTTACATATGAAAATATACTTTTTTGCTAATTATTTTTATAACTTAATTATAATTTTCATTGCTATTTTATCAAAAAAATTAAAATTATTGACCACTGACTATCAACTATTAAAAATTAATTATTAATTGCTAACTATTGACAGCTACGCTAAATCAAATAGATTCTAAAAATAAAATAACAAAAATAAATTCATGGTAGAAAACACTAACAAAAAAGAAGTCAGAAATTTTGAGATATTTAAATTGAAAAGTTTTTTTGCATAAAATTACAAAGATATATATAATTTTGTTTGAAGAAAAATATTCCATAATTTAAAGTGTTAGCACTATATTTTTTTTTTCATCGGCTAAAGGTAACAAAGAAAAACAAAAACCTTAAAAACCCTATGTTAATGGAATAATAAGCATTTTTTATTATATAAATTTTTACTTAGTTTTTATATTAAAAAGTTGCATGAGGCATTCTGTTATGAAATTTTTTTCTATTTATTTTTTTTAATATTATCATATCAAATTACTTATATATATATATATATATATATATATATATGTAATAATTAATGAATAAAAGCCAATGACTCCTAAACCAATTGGTTTAGGGTGAGGTATATGGTGTTTAAAATTAAGGCTCTTGGTCCTTAATGCACCACTAGGTAAAAATATTCATCACTCTATATATCTATAATAATAATAATAATATTATTATTATTAATTAATATATAATAGATAGTTAGACATATATATATATATAAGATATATAGAGTGATACTTAGTTGTTCGAAAAAAAAATTAATGAATGCAAGTTTTTACCATTTAGAGTCTGTTTGGTTTAGCTGTTTACAGCAGCTGTTAGCTAATAGCGGATAACTGTTAGCTGATAAATATGAAGTATTTAGTAAAATTTTATTAGCCGTTGCTTTGTATGTCAAATGACCATTAAGGGTATAATTTATTTGTAAATATAATTTCATATACTTTTTATAATATTTTTTAGTTATGCAAATTATTTAAAAATATATATATATCAATAAATAATAATTTATTGTTTTTAATTTATATATTATTAAAAATAATTATTTAAATTATTTAAAAAAATTTTTAAAACATAAATATTATTGTATAATTTTTTAAAAATAATTATAGGTTTAAATATAATAATTATTTGATTATGAACTATAAAAAAATTAATTATATACATTTAATTTTAATTTAAATGAAGTTATTTGTTATTAGTTATTTTTAATAAGGGTAAAATAGTCTAAACAAAAAAAATTATAAATTAGCTATCAGCGCTGATTGGAAAAAACTCCAAATTAGAATTTTTCAAATCAACAGCTGTTTTGAATAAAATCAGTTATCAGCTACTGATTTTGGTATTTTACCAAACATTTAAAAATTTATACCAGCTACCCAAAAAGCTAAACCAAACGCCACATTAATTCTTCTGACCGATACCTCAAAAACAGAGCTCCTGCTATTAGTATAAAACTTATACATGTTCTGCAAATTTCATCTTCGTTTCATAAGAATCCAGGGTGAGCCACACGTTTATCAGAGTTCCAAGTCACATTATAAAATTTCTCCATTATAAGGGCTTTCTTTTTGGGAACACTGTGAAGATGTCTTGACCAGGCCAAACAATTTGTATTTAGGATCATAAATATGATATATTAAAATGTAAATATGTATAAATAAAAATCAGCTGTTTTAGGTTGTTAGTTTTAATTTTAGTATAGATAGTTACAATAATTAATTGTTAGGAAATATTTATCGTCAATGTGATACTGTCCAGTTTAAATTAGAGTCGAGTGGACTTTGAATATTAATGGTTTTGAAAAAACATGTAAATATAAGATAAAATTATTTATTTGAATATAATGTATGTTTGATTAAATTTATTAATATTAAAATATTTATTTTTCTTAATTGCGAGCATGATTAAATTAAATATAATTAACATACTTAACAATTAATTATCCATTAACATACTTATTCAATATTCGAATTAAATAATTATTAAGTATGTTGAATTCTTTGTATTGTTTAAACATAATTTTTTAATATAATTTACAAAAATTATCTAATTAATAATTAAAATGTATTTAAACTAAAGTGTAAAAAATGTAATTTTATCAATTAAAGTAATTTTAAATTTTATTTATATATATATATATTTTTACAATAGAGGTCTAATGTCATTAGATACACAATAAAAATAATTATCCTTTTACTATTCATATAAAGGTGATATATTTATATTAATATTAGAGGACAGTGATTATATAAGTATTTCAATGATTAATTTAATATAATTGTATATGATCCAGATTTAAAATATTATTTAAGTTGAAAATTGTTCATATCAATTAATTTCAATAATTATTGATAGTAATTTTTTTTGTATAAAATAATTATTTTGAGATTTTATATTGGTTATTGAATATGTTTATTTGAATTATACGAGTTACTACGTTTTTATAAAATTATTATGATTTTATGAAAAGGAGTGTATTTTACTTTTAATTTATTGTGTGTTATGTATGTTTTGTGTAATTTAAAAAATTAGAGTCTTAGTGAAAGAGTTGCACTTTTTTTTTATATGAATATATAATTCTTTCATTTTGTAATAAAAAGAAGAAAAGATAATGGGGTTTTAATGGGGTTATTAGATGATGGTGATGCAGAGGTGGTATAGTAGTAGTGGTAAAGAAAGAAAGAAAGGAAGTATAGAGAGTGGGTTTTAGCTAGAGAGTAAATTGGAGAAGAAAAAAATAGTGAGGGACCAGAGGGCCAGAAAAGGACCAGAGAAGAGAAAGAGAAAGGCAGAAAGCAAATAGAATAGAGTGGAGGAGGAAGAAGCAGAGAAAAAAAACAAATGCAAGGAAAAAAAAAAAAAGACTGAGTAAAAAGCTGTTTTCATTTATTTTTGTTTTGTTTAATTAGGGATTTGGTAATTTCCATACGTTTGATATCGAAGACTCTTTTCGTTTCGTTTCGTTTCGTTTCAGGTAGAAATTGGCAAAACAGCAACTTCAACAACAGCAACAACAAATTTATTTACTTGCTTGCTTACAAGTGTTGGGTGTTCTCTGTTTCACTCTGAAAAGTGTTGCCAAGAAAAACAGCGGTTTTTGTGCGACTCTTCAAAGACAAAAAAAAAAAAAAAGCAGAACCGCGGTTTTGTAACTGAAACAAGATGATATAAACCACACCCACTTCACTACTACTACTACTGATTCTCAATTCAATGCTCACATAACCGTCGCTTCTGCTTTTTTCTTCACCTCGTTTCTTCTTCTTCTTCTTTAACCGTTAATGGGTTAGCTCTCTTCTTTTATTTAAGGGGGGTTTTCTTGTTACTGTTAGTAGGATTCTATTCTTTTTCCTTTTTACTTTCTTTCTGCTTCTTCTTCTTTGCTGCTGCGAACGTTGATTTTGTGGGGATGGCGCATGTTGAGGGTAATCTAAGGAGTGATTCGATTTCGCATGGTGAAAGAGGTGAGGATGGATAATGATGGTTTTTGAAGCTCGGATACCTTTTTTTTTTTTTGTGTTACGTCTATGCTCAGTGCTTGTACCTGGGCTAAGTGCAAAGGAGGTTTCTTTCTTTTTAAGAGAAATTCCTCTCGTTTCCTGGGTTTTCTCAGCAATCAAACGGAGTTAGAACGCATGTTTCTTTTTTAAAGAATATATATAACCGACTTAATTGATTTATTGTTGTCGTTTTTTTTTTGGGATATAGGGGGAGATGATCTGTATACAGAGCAATGGAAGGCATGTGCAGGTCCATTAGTGGATGTCCCAAGACCTGGAGAGAGAGTTTTCTATTTTCCTCAAGGTCACATGGAACAGGTTTCTGCTTTCGATTGTGAAAGTTTGATAATCTTGTTGATTTTCATCGTTTGCCTCCGGATCCAAATCTTCTTTCTCTTTTAAAGAGGGTGTGGTTTCATGGTTTCAAAGCCTCATTTTTACGTGGGTTTGATTATCTGCAGCTGGAAGCTTCAACAAATCAAGAACTGACTCAACAAATCCCAAGGTTTAATCTTCCTTCTAAGATCCTTTGCCGTGTTGTTCACATTCAACATCTGGTACACTATTGCTGTCTTATTTTCAACTTCTTTTAAAAAAAATAAAATTCTACAAGTGCCTTTTTTTTTTTTTTAATTTTCGTGCTTGTTCAATTTATAGGCAGAACCAGAGACAGATGAGGTCTACGCTCAGATAACCTTGCACCCAGAACCGGATGTAAGTAACAATTTTCCAATTTTATTTTTTTTCGGGTAGTGTGTTTTTGTGTTTAACTTGCAAAATGGGAATTCAGTCAAAATGAATTCTTGCTTTCTGTTTAGATGATATGAGCTTTTAATTTAATTATAGATAGTGTTTTTCACTTTTAATTTTCTCGTTAACTTTATTTAATCATTGTATTTTCTGTTTTGAGAGTCGGAAGGTTTTCATGTAGTCACTTCCAAGTTAGGGATGATGGCTTTCAGCTAAATTATTTTTGCAATTTTTTTTTCTCATATGATGATTACAGCAAACAGAACCTACAAGTCCTGACCCGTCTCCACCAGAACCCCAAAAGAGAACAGTTCATTCATTTTGCAAAATTCTGACAGCTTCTGATACCAGCACTCATGGAGGTTTTTCTGTTCTCAGAAAGCATGCCACAGAATGCTTGCCTCCATTGGTAATAACCCTACTACAAAATTTCATGTAGATTAGCAACTGATTAGAAAGTTTATGTGAATTATTGCTTCGTTTTCATTCAGGACATGAACCAGCCAACCCCAACTCAGGAACTGTCTGCCAAGGATCTTCACGGGTATGAGTGGCGATTTAAACACATTTTCAGAGGTAAAATTCTTGTCCAATTGCAAATTTGTTATCTCTTTTGCTATTTCCAAGTTCCCTGTGATGAAGAAAGTGCAAAGAAACTGGAGGCGTACATGTTTTGTGTTTCTGCTTATTTCATTGTTTATGCAATTAGGACAACCGCGAAGACATTTGCTTACAACAGGGTGGAGCACATTTGTCACTTCAAAGAGACTGGTTGCTGGAGATGCTTTTGTGTTTTTGAGGTAGAATGACTTCAGTAGTTTTACCTGTTTCTTGTTCACATTCAGGCTTCTGGATGTTCGGCCGTTCTTTTTTTTTTTTTCAACCTTTCATTCTCAATTATCTATACATTGTTTAGGGGTGATAATGGGGAACTGCGAGTTGGGGTTCGGCGTCTTGCTCGTCAGCAAAGCCCCATGCCTTCATCTGTGATATCCAGCCAAAGCATGCATTTAGGAGTTCTTGCTACTGCCTCTCATGCTGTTACAACACAGACCCTCTTTGTCGTGTACTATAAGCCAAGGTTTTATTAATTCTCTCATTTTCTGTAAACCTCAGCATGCATATATTTTATTTGTCATCCAGTGTGATATGTTTTAACTGTGCATTTCATGCATGTCTTCAGGACAAGCCAGTTTATTATTGGGTTGAACAAATATCTGGAGGCTGTTAATAATGGATTCTCACTTGGCATGCGCTTTAAAATGAGATTTGAAGGAGAAGACTCTCCTGAGAGGAGGTACCTCAACTTTCTTTTTTCTGATCATCTTGCTGTTTTTCTGTTTTATGGGAATCCTCACTTCCTGCATAAATTGTTTGCTTAGGTTCACGGGAACTATAGTTGGAGAGGGAGATATTTCTCCAGAGTGGTCAGAATCTAAATGGCGGTCGTTAAAGGTTGATTGTAGTTCCAAATTTATCTGTGAAGTCTGACTTGTTCATTTTCTTGTTTTTGATGATTGTTAACCCCTATTATTCGTTTGACAGATACAATGGGATGAACCAGCAACAATTCAAAGACCAGAAAGAGTTTCTCCATGGGAGATAGAGCCATTTGCGCCTTCTGTTCCTGCAAATCCTTCTCAAACAGTTGTAAAGAGTAAAAGGCCCAGACCCGTGGATACCCCAGTTTCAGGTGTTGCTGAAGCTCAAAGTTGCGAAAGCCCAGCTGTGTGGTCTCTGAGGCAGAAGGAAATAGATAACAATCTTCTCAATGGCGGCAGCAGCTGTAGCTCAAGGGTTCGACAAGAGGGCATCTGGCCTCCTCCCCCCCACATGAATGTGTCTTTCTGCCTATTTTCTGATTCTGCTGATGACAACAGAACTATAACGACACAGTCCGTTTTCTCTGGTTATGCCCATCCTATTCCACCTAGGCAAAGCAATTCCCTGCTGCATGATCAAATGGAGAAAGGGAAGAAATATGAAAGTTCTGTAGGCTGCCGTTTGTTTGGATTTGATTTAAAAAGCAATTCTAATGCTGCTGCTCCTCATGAGAAGGAATCTTTATGTCCAAATTTCGACTCCAATGGCACCAGAGGATCTGTTCCTGCTGTAGGTTGTTTGGATGAGGCTCTGAATATGGATGTCTTAAAGATCTCCAAAGAGCCGGAGGTTGCATCAGAGGCAATGCCGAAGGAGATGCATATCAAGCTGGGCGCCACCTCGTCTGCAAGAACTCGTACCAAGGTAATATTTACAGTTGTTGAATGGTGTTATAGGGTTAGCTAGTCCTCTTAGCATCACTTGTTGATTAACAAAATTTGTTCCATTCTGAGTAGGTGCAAATGCAAGGAGTAGCTGTTGGTCGTGCTATTGACCTAACAGCATTAAAAGGGTATGGGGATCTCATCAAAGAGCTGGAGGAAATGTTTGAAATCAAAGGAGAACTTTCCACTCGTGAGAAATGGGCTGTTGTATTCACTGATGATGAGGGGGATATGATGCTTGTGGGCGATGATCTATGGCCGTAAGTGTTCACCACATAATTCTCTATTTGTTAGTACTGCTATAATTGAGATTGAAATCTTGTCTGTTAATTGCAGGGAATTCTGCAAGATGGTTAGGAAGATCTTAATCTATTCAAGTGAAGAGGTGAAGAAGATGAGAGCAAGATGCAAGCTTCTTGCATCATCTTTAGAGGGTGAAGGGACGGAGAGCTTGGACTTGGAGCATATGTCTGATACATGAATATTCGGAAACCTTTGTTTCACATGATTATATCGTATTCTAATTTTTCTTTGAATTAGGATGGTGGGGGGAAAGGAGTGTTGGTTCAGTTTGCTCAGTTTTATGTTTTTTGAGCTTGCTCTAGGATTGTAGTTGTGTAGTTGGGTGAAGAAGTATCAAGTATCTTGGGATATATTCGACTAGGGGTGTAGTAAAGACCTGTGTCCAAACACTGAAGGGACTTTGGAGAGATTCAGAGCTAGAAATGGAACTTGTGTATACCTCGTCTGTGGGTTGGTGTGGACTTGAATTAATCACCCTGTAAAAATTAATATATATAATATAATATATATACATAAGATGTGTATGTATGCGTTGTGTTTTGGTGGCAGTTAGTTCTTGGTTTCTTGCTAACTGAAGTAGTGACTTGTAGCTTTCACCATTATCGTCTTTCATACCTGCCTCGGGGAAAGCCTGCAGAGGAAGATGACCTCATTTCCTCAGCTTGACTGAATATTTTGGGACCATTAAAAATGGCTTGAATAGCTATTCTTCTTTTGTATGGGGCCATAGGATGTGCGCTCCATGCAATTTCAGGGTTTCATCATTGTCTTTGCTACTGGTCCCATAAGCAAATTAATTCTCCTGCCATACCGAAACCCAATGACCAAACCAAAACTTGAAAATGTTCACATTTAGCAATCATCTTCCTGTAATTATTATGGTTTGGCGACTTGCAGGAACTGGACTTGGCTGGCTTTCTTTTTGTATTATATTTTATCCCATCTCCTGGGTTATGATAACTGGTCAACTGGGTCGGCTGTTTCGATGTGAAGTGTATAAGCAGGGGATGCACATGTATTTAGATAGGAAGACGTTACAAGGTCCAAGTTCTATGACTCCAAAGACTAGTGGTGTGGAAAATTTGTATTTTGTATGGTGGGGGATGGTAATCTGGTTGAGAGAGAGTAGGTTGGTGCGTCTTTGCCTTTTAAGTTGTACTAAAATGTGGAGGCAAGAGTTGTTTTCATGGAGATTGCTTCTTCTACAAAAGCAGTTGTTACAAGTGGAGATTGAGGCTGAAAAAAGGAGCCTTAAAAGGGGTAAAATCCACTTGACAATGACGTCCAAGATATGGCAACATTTTCTCTCATTCAAAGTTTCTATTTTCAAATCTTTCGAGTTTAGACTTAGATTAGGAATTCATCTATAATTTCAACATTAGGTTAGAATACAACTGTTGGTAAAAAATAAGCAAGATGATTATTTTATTCGGTGGGAATGGCAAAAGTGCATGATTGAATGTAAAGTAAATGAGAATTATTTTGTACATGATTGAATGTAAATATATAGGTAAGTAATCAAAAATATTTTGTACTTGGTAATGGTAGGGAAACAAATGCATGAAATTAAGCTCAAAATTATATGATCAAAGCGAGCATATTTCATCTCTCAATTCCTACTCTCCTATTTTCAGTCATGAGATTTAACCATTTAGACTAGTTAAATAAATAGATAAAAAAAGAAAAACTCAAAATTACGAAGTCACCAAATAAGTCATCTTTGTCAACACATAAATTTTATAATTTTTTTGTTTAACTTTAATAGTGTAATTTTCCATGGAAGACTAACGGTACTCAATTAGAAAAAGGTGTAGAGAATTGTAAAATGGACACAAATTTTGTAAGATATGAGAGAATTTTTTTTATTGTTTAATATGATTATTAGAGACTTGAAAAATATTAATCCTTAAAATATTCCATTAATAGAGATGATTTTTTTTCCTTAAAAAGTATAGAGATAAATAAGACAAGTATTCCTCTCTCACTTTAGCTACTGTTTCATCGCTTATATATATATATATATATTACTAAAAATCACTCAAATATTTAAAGAAATAAGTGAGATTTGAAATTCAATCTTAAAGTAGAATGACTTTTATTGCATTTGTATGTTTGTTTTTATTAATAATTAATTTTGGTATTGTTTTGTTAGTTAAAATATTTATTTTTATGTGTCTTTTTCTCTTCAGAGATCGAACTGTGTAACACAAATTAAGATTTATGGATGATACACATTTAAACTTTTTTTTAACTAATTATTCAATCTAACTCTAGTTTCTTAGATTTGATTGCTGTTATCAATCTATTCCTTTATATATATATTTTTGTATTTTCTCTTCATGCAATGAAAGCAACCTGCTCATCAACATCTGTTGCTCCAGGGAAAAAAAAAAAAAAAGGAATAGTGTGAACTGCCCATCAACCTGCTCATCTTCATGTGTTGTTCCAAGGCTTTGTCTGGGAATCCAGATGTCATATTAAATCCAGTTATTAGGGAACAGATGAGGAAAGCGATGGATCAGTTGCCACTTCGTACCAAAATAAAAGCACTCAAATGCCGAGATAAATTATTAGTGTACTGAAACGTTTCTGTTGTTACTTGTCAGTCAGGCAGTCGATAGATATAAGATTAGCCATTCTTTTTCTTATCCATCTGAGTCCCCCAAAAAGCATTTCTGATGAACTTTATGATATGTTATCAGTGGCAGTGCCCATTAAAATAGCTGTACTCTACTATGCTCTTCTTTTTCATTGTACATATTATTCTTTTCATATGTAAAAGTATCACTTGTTTGATTAATTATGAAAAAAAAAAATGAAGTAAAATTTATTTTAAATTTATGGCATTTGAATCTCAACAAAAATGATATAAACTTTTATTACACTTTGAGAATATTTTTGCATTTTCATGTATTTGAATCAAGCAATAAAAAAAAATACAAGTTCATGAAAGTAAAATTTTATAAAAATACATTAAGAGTTTAATGATTGTGAAGTTTTTTTAAAACCTTGGCTCAAAAAAAAAAAAAAAAAAATCAACATCCAATGTGTAGACATTAAGGGGCCTCCTAAAGCAATGAAGCCCAAAAAATCATTTCCAAGATTGAGGCTGAAAGTACTAGTGTAGTGTCCCAAAATTCAAGACCCAGATTATGTATAAGAGAACAATATAATATAATATAATGAATGAACCTGACCTAAATAGATCCATTACTCTGGCAACAATTCATAATCATACCATAGCTGTCAGCTGTTTTTGATCTCAAACACCATCAATCATCTTCTCTACTTGAGGTAAAACTCTGGAAACTAATTTATTAACACTTTGTATGGATTGAGGAGAATATAAAGTGAAGGGATGAGAATAGGAGACGAATTAGATTTTGGGTCATTTTACTATTAATAGTTAATAGAGGGAGAAAGGAATTAAAGGGAAATTATTTCCCCCTCATTCCCTTTGTATAAGGTGAAATTGGTTATATTCCAAATTGGAATGTAAAATATTTCCAACTCCAATTTATTTTCTTTTTAAACATTTCTCCTTCTTTTTTCTTTATTAATTAATTTTAGGAATAACAAACAACACTGTTAGTCCTATAAGTTATATCAATTTTATAATTAAGTCCTATAAGAATTTTTTTTACAATGAAGTTCTATAAGTTTTAAAAAGGCTTTCCGTTAGTCCTATTTGCCAGTCAAAGCAATTTTCCGTTAATCAACCCTTAAAATCAAACTTTTTTTTTACATTTCAGTCCTAAAACTATTAAAAAAATGTCATTTTTGATATTTTACATAAATAATATTTTTATTTTTATTTTTTTACTTCTTTTATTATTTAACCTCCATAAGTTCTATATAAATTCACTAAAATATTTTTTTTTAAATAAAAATAATATTTTTCTTAAACTATTAGTTATATTGGCAATGATAAATAAAAATAATTAAATATTCTTAATTATTTTAAAATAAATAATTTCAATTAATGTATCACAAATGAATAAATATTTTTTATAAGGAAAAGCTCATTTAGTTTTATCAATATTATGATTTGTGTTAGATTTCAAAAAGCTCATCTATTTTATCTTAACTTAATTTTATTTTATATAAAAAATAAAATTATTAATTAAATATATTATTCTTC
>CATIWK010509793.1:0-10229 GCA_949634005.1 Mallotus japonicus
AATCTAAACTCATCCGTGCAATGCGTGAGAATTTGCCTAGTTAACTCTTGTATACTCAAAATATTTAAAAGGGTATTTTTGTCAATCAAAACAAATTTTATATTTTGAAACTACAATATTACCCTTAAAAATAAAAGTAAAGAATGTGATAAAGATGATGCATTTTGTAATTGGTTGGAGGAGTCTATGGAGGGATTGGAATTGAATGAGATTAAACAGCATAAAGATTCGCTCTTGCAGTTCAAGAAGAATGTTGTTGGTAAACTTCAAGATGTGTTGCAGATGAAAAGAGGAGTTGGTTTCAGGAATTTTTCCTTAGTCAAAGACTCAAGTCTTACTTTTTCACCTTATTCTATCCATGATAATGCACAATTTTTTCAAGAAATTTTTCATGGGGTAAAAAATAATGTCTCCATTAAAGAGCAGAACCATCACAACCACCTACCCACTAATGTCTCCATTAATGATAAAGTTTGGAACTTTGAATGACAACCACAAGAACGACACAATTAATTCAGATGGGGATCATAAAGAGATGATGTATAATTTAGCAAACAAAAGAAGAATATAATCTTAGCCAACTTGACAAAAATTTGTATATTGTTGCTTAGAGATAACGCCTAGCACTCATCTAATGAAGCCTGACTCTGTACAATTGGCATACTACCCAACCACAACATTTATTGCAAAACATATTATTACCTGTCAATAATCCGTTAATTTTTATTCAATTACCCACAAAACAAACAGTATCGCCCAAAATTTTATGCAGCGGTTGTTACACTGCCACTAGACAGGCTGTCCAAAGATCAGCATAGAAGTCCACCTACCCTAGGTCCACAACTTAACGTCAACTTTACTGGTGGTTAATATTTTGTTTTGAATTACACTTTTTTTTTGTATTTTTGTGAGAAAAAGTGAATCTTTTCTGCTAATTTGTCTGGAATTCGTCAAGTTCAAGAAGAGTCCGTGTTCTTTACCCTTCTGGGTAGTCACGTATCAGGTGCCTTTGTCTGGCTTGTTATCATGGTTTCTTTCCTATTTATATATATTGAGATCTGCAATCCCATAGTGAAGAATTTTATAATTGCTTTCTATTGTAACTCAGGCTATCGTTCAGAACTCTGAAAGGCCAAGAAAAAATTAAGTTCTTGCCAAAGAGCTTCATTTGAGGTAGATTTGTTTTTAAATTATTAATCTTGCAGTTCCTTTATCTGGGTACTTTTCCTTTTTCATTTTCTGCTTTGTTATTACTACATACTGCTTTCTTTATGAGGCTGATTTTGCTTTCATCTGAGAAAAGTATGTGGCTTTTTTCTCCAGAACTTTGATTGGTGTTTGTTTCCTGTTGGTTTGTGTTTATGATTTGATGCTATAGTTTTGCTTGATTACACATGTGGATTTTGAAATTGGTTGATACAGTGATATACATAGAATTCGTTTGCTAAGGCAATCTGTTTGTCAGCTTTTCGATGGAAGAATTTTCATTTCATACCTTTGTATTAAAGTTTGAATTTATTTATTGCTGTATGTCTAAAGAAGTTATTTCTGTTGAATTAGTTTCCTATTTTCTTGATTTGACACTTCTCAAAATCAATTTGTTTAAAAACATTATCTTGTTTTTGGAATTTTTCTGTTCTTTTAAAGTATTCTAACGTGCAATCAGCTAATTATCTTTTCGTTCCAACATGCTTATTAATGGCATATTTTACTAATATAAGTTGATAGAAATTCACAGCTGGGTCAATTTACTATTCCAAATTTCAGATAGCAGTCTTTACTCGCTTGGATATGCAAAGATGGGGAAAAGTGGGAAGATCTCAGAATACAGAGAAAAGCTTGACAGGACACTGGCTTCCCCAGAACTTACAAATGATGATGCACTCAGAACCCTCATCAAGAATCAGCTCCTCCAGTCTTCACTTAATGAAGATGAAGGCTTGTATCTGCATACACTATCTTTTTTATTCCTTAAAACACCAGATATGATGCTTTCAACACAACCTTTTTCAAGGGGATTTCCTTACAACACTTTAATTACTAATAATTGTTAAAATAAATTGCATTTGCCAGACACTCAAAAGTTTTACTTGTGTCTCTGCAGGATGTAGTGAGAATGTAATTGAAAGGAAGACCAATGAAGTTTCCTTTTTTCTTGACATGTTGAGGAGTGCTACCGTTAGTGACCATGAGACATTAAAAACTGGTCAGACGGCACATAGTGAATGGAAAGTATGCATTCTGTTTCTGTTTGTTCTCTTTTCAGCTTCTTTTGGATTCTTATACTTAGAAATTCTCATTTGTGAAACATATAGAAAAATTTTCTCTTTTTCTCTTGTTCTTTTTCCTCTCCCTCTCCTTCTGCTGCTCTTTTACTTTTCTATTTAAATTTTTTATTTTACATATTTATCAAATGCTGTCTAAATATTGAGTTTGCTAGAGCTTGCTTTTCTTGACAGTTAAAAGATGACAACGAAGAGTACCGTGTCATGTATCGCCCAGGACCTCATGGTACTCCACTTCATACATTACTTGTTGAAGGCTATGTAGATGGGCCTCTTGATACTTGTAAGCTTGGGAAAATGTGCACTAAATTTTGAGCTTCATGTTACGGTTACAAGCAGAGAGTAGTCAATTATTTAAGCCATTGCTGTATATATTAAAGGCTTGTTTGATACTGATAGATAGCATATTATATTACAGGTTTGTGCATCTCTTGGGAGATAGCCCTCTACAGGAAATGGTAAGAATTGTTTCCATTTACATTTTGGCTTCATTCCTTAATTTGCATTATCTATGTGGAGGGAATTTTATGAATTTATGGATCGACATAAATATGCATGTTGTCAGTTTAATTTGTTCTTTACGAGTGCATAACATTGTTGCAGTATCCAGAAGATATCAAGAGATTTTTTTTTTTTTCATTTTGGCTTCATTCCTTAATTTGCATCATCTGTGGAGGAAAATTTATGAATTTATGGATCAACATAACTTTGCATTTTGTCAGTTTAATTTTTTCTTTGTGAGTGCATAACATTGTTGCAGTATCCACAACATTGTTTTATTTTCTTTTTTTTTTTTTTTTTTTCTCATGCCTTCAAGCAATCAAGGGTTACATGATTTAAGATGAAGAGTACTCTCCTGCTCCTTTACCATGGATTGAAATTCACTGTAGTTGGCTGATATTTCTTTTTATGTAATTTGTCCCAGGTGGCCGCAGATTAGTTTCCCACCTTTTAAAATTACTAGTTGCAAATGTTTGCAGAAGGTCCGGATTGATGAACATGTATCATTACTGAGGTTTGTCCAGCCTAAACCATTGCAATTGTTTAAAAGTCACCTGTTGGATTCCTTTGCTCAAATCCCACAACTTAAAATGCTGATTTATCCTTAAAATTTTGGAAGAAAGGGTGAAGATAACGTGGCCGCTATCAGCTAGGGAGGCTGTTGTACACTACTTTTTATTTGAATACCTCAAAGATGGCTTGGTTGTTGTTCTTGTGAACTCGGTAATCCCTTAAAATTATTGAATTCTTTATCTTTTCATTTGTGATTTCTTTTTTAGCCTTAGATTTGAAAATTCAGCTAATTTTAGATTGAAGCTAAACAAGCAAACTTCATTAAAATGTTGCTTTCAGATTTCAGATTCAGAGAGCATTGACAAAAGTACTCATGGATATAGCAGGGATGGGATCCCTGAAGCAAAGGATGTGGTGAGGATTGATTTAGTGGGAGGCTTTGCCATACAGAAAGTTACCTCAGAAAGAAGTTACTTCCGGTGAGGTTTTAAATTTAATTATTAGATATATAAAAGAATCCCTCTATGATGTAAGATATGCAGACATCATAAGTTATATAAAACAAATCTAACCAGTTTGGAATAAATGGAAAAATAACTTTACTGGGTTTAACTAAATCTCAATTCAGCAAGGTTATGTTCGACTACTATCTCTTACTATTCCATTTTGTTTTAGTAAAGGCAAGGATGTTTGCAGCTTAAGCAAGGGGATTGGCTAATCAGAAAAACTAAAATAAGTTGATACGATTTTGTACTTTCCTGTTACATGCTTTGAAAAGTGCAAAATTTTGCAGGACAATCGGAACTGTGGATTTGAAGCTGGACTTTGTCCCTCCATCCCTTATAAACTTCATCTCAAGGCAGCTTATCGGAAGTGGATTCAGACTTTATCAAAAGGTTGTATGCATTCTTCAATGATGCTTTTTCTTCCTTTTGTAGAGTCTGAGATCATTTTTGTGCTTTGGATGGTATGCAACCTATGGGACTGAGCCTAGCCTTTCAGCTCTTTAAAGGTTTAAGAGCCCTTGTGGTATTACTAAAATTGGCACCAGAAAAGTAGGGGCTGTCTGGTGCTCAAGCTGCAACGATAGCAACGAGGCCTTGGACTGTCTACTCCTTTGACCTGAATAGATAAATGTGTGGAACTTAGGGCATATCAGGATGTTCTGAAGTTTCATACCAATAGAATCTGCAACTGACGGCTAATCATCTATCCTTGCATTCTCATTTAGAAATAATTCCTCTTCAACTGTCTTTTCTTACATCCAATCTCTAATCTACTACAGGCAGTGGCTTCTGTGTCCAACTATGATGAAGATTACAACAAAGCATTGGAAGATCCAATGTATGCTCGAATACACAAGGCTCTTTATACTACTGTTGAGCCAAGTGAGACCACAGAGAGGAAAGAACTCACAAATGATGCCTGTCCTCCTTTACAAGAGGAATCTGTTAGAGATATGCACAATAGCTTGGTAGATAAGGAGCAGAAAGCTCAAGGGATTGAGGATGCTATTGAATCTGTGCTAGAGAATGAACAAGTTTCAGTCAAGAAAACTTTTTCTGAGATTGAGGAATATGAAGCTCATGAGAGTGAAGAAAGCAGACAATTGAAAGATGAAATCAGGTGCACTGTAGAGGAAGTTCATAGCAGTGACTGTTCAATTGAAATTTTGCAAAATACTGAGATGGCTGCAGATAAGAAAATATTTGGTGAAATTGAGGAAGAAGAGAGTGAATTTAGTATAGACTTAGAGAAAGACGGTGGAAGTATAGGTCAAACATTAAGTTATAAAGTTGCACAGAAAAGTACAAATATCATGCTTAGTCCTGAGGTAGAACGAGCTTTAACTACTTTAGAAAAGGCCATTTCTTTGGTTCGGGAGCGTGGATTTAATGGTCTAGGCAGATTTTCCTCTGTGTTAGTCAATGAAGAGATTTCAAATATACAAAAGAGTGCAAACAGGAGCTCAACTGTTGCAGTCAATGGTGAAGTACCTTCGGATTCTGAGGTCCCTGTTGAAGTAACTGAAAAAGGAAGAATTGTGGGGAGGACCTCACATGAATCCAAGAATAGCTCAAGCAATCACGATGTCAGGTACTTACTGTAATAATAGCAATGGCAATGATGATGGTAAAACTGATCATTTAAATTCTATGATCAGCAATATTTTTGATCCGAATCATAATGTACTTGTGTCAACTCCATTCGCATTTTATTTTTCTATCTTTCATGTCAGTGTCTTTGCTTAGCAAAGATCTCGTATTCTTGCAGCAAATCATAAGCCCTCTCTGTTGTACATGTTAGCAGGCGAACAGGATCAAATTCTTTCACAAGGGAAGTAAACCATAACAAGATAGCACCAGCATCTCCAGAACAGTATCCTTCACTTCCCAATGAAAGTAACCATGTATTAGGATCTTCTAAAGGTGTGATAACAGACCTATCAATAATGGACGTAACATCAGGAGACGGAAAGCAAATACACATAGAGGCAAATGGCATTCACGAAAATAGTTTGCAAGAAGAGAAAAGATTGAGCATGCAGAGAAACCGTAGATTGTGTTGCTTTGGGGTATTCAATGGGTAAATGATGCCTTGACGGGAAAGAAATCAAGATGAACAAAGAGGCCAAGAATGTGTTGGCCTCCATAGATGAGTTCAAAAGTGCATGGAGATACATGATAGCTTACACAAAATTGCCTATTATATTTGTATGAAATGTACCATTATGTAATATTTATTTTTGGTTTGTCAAAAGAGATGTTAAGCATTATACGATAATTATTTGTATAGTCTATTCTATAGATGCATTGCCATATCCAAGCAAGAAAAATAATTGAAAATTCTTCTTTGGCAGCAGTTTGACGGTTTGTGTTTCTTGATGTATTAAAGCTACGTATACAAGCATGTAACTACCATTTATTGGCTAAAATTTTAAATTTGGGTCTTATATATCTATAATCTATATCTATAATATATATAAATGTAGTAGGACAGGTAAAATTAGAAAAAAGTTTTTACTCATTATTATATAAAAATTAGATAATTTAGTCATTTACTACTAAAAGTAACATTAATTTAATTAATATATAATTTTAATTTGATCGAAAGTTTATTTTCTATTTTAAATAAGTTAACTTTTATTTTATCTCTAATAAAAATTAAATATAATTTTAATTTAATTGAAAGTATGTTTCCTATTTTAATTAGGTTAATTTCCATTCTATCTCTAACGAAAATTCTAATTTAATTGAATGTATATTTTTTATTCTAATTAGGTTAACTTTATTTTATTTCTAATAAAAATTAAATTAATTAAAAATTTCTAATATAAGTTAAAGTATGTTTCTATTTTAATTAGGTTATATGTTTCCTATTTTAATTAGGTTAACTTTTATTTTATTTCTAATAAAATAAAATTAATTAAAATATAATTCTAATATAATTGAAAGTATATTTCACATTCTAATTAGGTTAACTTTTATTTTATCTCTAATAATTAATAAAATTAATTAATAAAAATTTTAATTTAATTAAAAGTATGTTTCCTATTTTAATTATGTTAACTTCTATTTTATCTCTAACAAAATTAAATTAGTTAAAATTTTAGTTGTAATTTTCTTAAAAATGCATATTTTTTCTATTTTAATTAGGTCTACTTATATTTTATCTAATATAAATAAAATTAGATAACATAATTTTGTAAGTTTTACTATATTAAATTTAATAAGTAAATAACTAAAATTAAAATTAATAAATTTTATGAAATAATTAATCATGAAAATATTAATGTGAAAAATCTTGAAAGATTGTTGTGTTTATATAGAAAATTCACAAAAAATGTAATAAATTACTATATTATAACTCTATCAAGTTTGTAAAATTAGATTATTATATAGATAAAATATTGAAAGAGTGTTGTATAATTGTTCAAATAAAAAATTTAGGAGAAATTACATTAAAAAAACTTCAACATTTGGGGTACTTTCAAATAAAACCCTATCCAATTTTTTCTTTCAAATATAACCATAACCTTTAAAACGTTATCAAAAAAAGCTCTCCTTGGATGACTGTACTGGTAACCGGAGATGAAATAGTTTTTTTATAATCCATGGGGTCCACTTGAATGGTTGTACTGGTAACAGGAGATGAAACCGATGCATTTGCCTCCAAATTAATATTTTCTCCTCTACAATTGAGTGTTTAATTTTGGATTAGCATACTGTTTAGACAGATAAAAGTGCAATTTAGTTATTACAACAAAAAACTCAGCATACTAGGTATATAAAATTTCAACTTAGCATACTAGGCATATGAAATTTCAACCAAAAACTCGGCATTACCAGTACCGTCATCCAAGGAGTTCTTTTTTTTATAACATTTCAAAGGTTGTGGTTATATTTGAAAGAAAAAATTTGATAGGGTTTTATTTGAAAGTATCCCCAAAGGTTGGGGTTTTTTATGTAATATCCCCAAAAATTTACTAAAATTGTAATAAATTTACTATGTTATAATGTAACACTATCAAGATTAAAAAATTAAATTGAAATATGAATAAAATAATACTCTTATTATTTTTAAATACTTTTTAACTTAAAGTAGTATAATTATCATTTTTGTATATTTTTATAAAATTTAACAAAAAAAGTTAAAATTAAATTAATTAATATTTATCATTTAATTATTACTTGAACTTAAAAAATTGCATTCAATTAATTTTTGAGTAAATGAAAGTATTAATATTAAAAACATTGAAGAAATAAAGTGTCATAGCTCAAATAAAAATTTTACTAAAATTGTAAAAAATTATAAGTTTAATGGGGTTGTAATATTTAAATTGTTATATAAAGAAAAAATAACTTTTATTATTTTTAATTTTTATTAAAAATAACTAATAATTTTTTTATTATCTTATAATTAATTTTGACCATAATATTTTTTATATGAAGTTAGTTTTAGAGTTGAATTATAAAAAATATTGAAGGAATATCATAGAATTATTTAAATAAAAAATTTATCAAAATTTTAATGAATTATAACTATATTAAATTAATATCAAATTGTTATATAAATAAATAACACTTTTATATTTTTAAAAACTTTTATTTAATGATAATAATAATAATTTTACACATGATTGCTTACTAGTGTGTGTATATATATATATATATAAACTTTTTTTTATAAAATTTATTTGGTATAAATTTTAAAATAGTAAGAATTTTTATAATTATAAATGCAAAAAATCATGAAAATATAAAGTCTGGTGTTAGTTGCAATATGGTGAGGGACTGAGGATTTGAACTAAATTGCAAGTGTTGTTGTTAATTATCTATTTATTTACTTAAGCGGCATCACAAATTTAAATTGTAACATATGCAGTCGCGTTAATTTAGTCGTTAAAAGACTTTTACTGTATTTGTGGTCGCGTCCGGATTAAAGCGGTGGTTTATAAAAAATGTCTATTTATTTATATGTTGAATATAATGTATTTGAAAGGCTTATTGGTGTGAAAAATCCAAACGTTTGTAATCTTTTACAGTTTTATCCTTAATTTTGGCAAAAATATCTCAATTTAACAAATATTTAGCAATTTTAGCTTGACATCATATAAAATGTCAAAGTTACCCTTTTCAATTTTCTAAATCTATAATGTTCTATTGGTTTAAAAAAAATCTAAACATTTAAAATTTTTGGTAATTTTTTCAACTTTTAAATTTTGATAAAATATATTAATTTAGACAATTTATTAGTACAAATAATTATTTATTTAAAATTAAATAAAATATAAATACAATAATAAAAGAATTAAATTTACTTATTGAGAAATTGTTCCACCTATCTAATATCACATCTCATAATCTAACAGAATCACTATAAGATAAAGCTTCATTTTGTGTTTCTAAAAAGGATAGTCGCTTCCATCAAAGAAGAGTCTATGGGTTTGGAAAGAAAGAAATTCATGTTAACATAGATGAGCTCTAGTGCCATTTTGTTATGAATAATAACATTGTATTAATCCCTATGGCAATATAATATTCGTTTTAAATAAATGGTTTATTTATTTGAGTATTTACCCTTTAGAATTATGTTAAATATGTTTATTATCAAGAGTTGATAATATGAGTTACAAACATATTTAGTACATATGCTATAAAATGTTCGTGGTCGATTAATTAATATTTGGGTAATATTAATTAGACTATCACCTCTGTCTATTTTCCTTGATTAGTATGAGATACTAATAGTGGGAGGTAGTGAGTCTCATGCTACTTGATATGAGATATCAGAATAGACATGTGGGTGCTCATGTGATGGGTGGATCGAACGTGACGTTAGATATGTGATTGCAAGGATATTCACTTATGATCAACAATCACAGTCTAGGTCATAATAGTGCATATAGTCTTTTGACCTGAGGTGACACGGTCATCCACATTTGAGTGGTTAGAGTTTGTTACCGCTTACATACTTGTGTTAATCACACATGGGTATATGGCGTGTGGTGGCTCTAGTTGGTCAAATGTAGGGATGAGTGTTCGACCAAAATGAGGATTCATTACCTGGAGTGAACCGAGATAAGATCCAGAACTATCTAAGTCTTTTCTTGATGAATAAGTTCTTGGCCAAGACAAACATAACAGTCTGAAAGAGTTTCAGTGCTAGAAAGAGTTTCTAGTATTTGTTATGTTTTATCAAGAATAGAACTTGAGAGAGTTTAAGTGATATAGCTATTAGAGGTTGACTAATCCTTGACTCTAGACTATGTTGGGATTTTAGTGCACTGTAATTATGACCAAAGGGTTCGTGTGAATTGATATAAACATTCATATCTAATTGGGTAGTTGTGATATCGATGCTAGGGGTCACTCACAGCTTATGAGAACTAAATGTGTTAATGGGATTTTCACATTTAGATTTGAAAGA
>CATIWK010510065.1:0-22704 GCA_949634005.1 Mallotus japonicus
TGTACTTTCTCTTTTGTTTTTTTTATATATCTTTTTTAACCTTGTTTCTTCCAAAAATTTTTACTTACACCTAAAATATTACACAGGATTAATAGTATATAAATATTTTATATTTAGCCATATAAAAATTTCAAATATATATATAACCTTTTTTGCATTATGCCCCTGGTATTCGGTAATTGTAAAACTCCGATTATTTCGGAGTCGAATGGACCCACAAAGAGACAAAACTATCCTCGCATTTGATTTGGTGTAATACATATGGAGTAGGCAGATATATACTTTCTTTTAGATAATTAGATAATTCAAATACCTGTTTTATAGTATAAATTTATAAGAGACTAAAAATTGGATTTTCTCTAGCCCTTCATTAATATATAGTAATGGAAGCATCTGCTCCAGTAATTAACTTGTTGAGTGCATAGGATCTCATAGTGACAACTATAAGCAGCCTGCCTGCAAGTCATCAAAAGCTCTGTTTTGGTGCTGGTGCAAGTGCAGATATACCTGGCATATTTGTGTCCATCTCAGTGTTCCATTATAACAAGACTAATAACTCTTCTTTGTACTAAGCCATTTGTTTAATTAATTAATTAATTAATTAATCTCTCTTAATTTCAATGGCCTCTTTTCAACAAGGAATCAATATAATTAAACAACTAGTTAATTAATTTGCCTCCTAAGCCTAGCTAAATAATGGTCCTTCTAAATCTTAGCATGGGATGAATTTTTTATGAAAATTATCATCCCCTTGATAGGACATCACAATATTTAATTACAATCTGCCAAAGAAAATAGTATATATAATTACAACTTCTTGTTGTTGAAAAAAATAGGCCTTTTTGCATTGTAAATTTAGTAGCCAGTCCCTTTTCTGTAATATAAATAGACAACTTCTATGCAACCATCAGAGGTGTATATTCCTTGTATTTTGTTTGAAGGGAGGAAAAATATTCAAAAAAAAAAATGAAATGAAATGAAGAATAATTGTCTGTGGAAGTTGAAATTGTAACTTTTTAGATTGGAATTGGGCACACTGTAGATAGAGTGATTCTTCTGTCTAGTATGAATGTGAAAGTGAAATACTAGCAATGGTGAAAAAAAAAATAGTAGCAATATCTAAGTATTTTCTTAATCTAAAATTATTTCCCCACTAGAAAATTTTCTTTGCTAAGAAGGAAAGAAAGAAAAAAATTGAATTTATGGGAGCAATATTGAAATTTTAATAATTACTCAGTGAATTATATTCAACAAAGTGGCTAAATATAATATGTATTAATTCGTATCAAGAAAGGTAAAAATCTCCCAGCAACTATTTAACATGATTGTATACACTAGAACTCAAACCTGAGACCTAACGGGAAGAGTTTTTTGTCATCTGATCCCAACGATTGTTGGTAGTTTTTTTTTTTTTTTTTTTTGACAAAGACATATGTTAGTGTGTTAGATTAGAAGGGATGGGGAGGATGGGGTTTGAACCCACACCCTACGCACTTTTCTGGTAAGTGCTAAACCATCAAGACAAGTGTGTCTTGGTGACGATTGTTGGTAGTTTCAAGTGTATTTTAACTAATATTTCCTTTAAATAGTTTTAAGAATGTAAAAGTAAATAACAGAGTATATTTTTTCTATTTCAACATAAACACTCGACTGTTAAACTACATCATCCCAATACTTGAAGTAAAAATCTATGTATAACTCACTGGAGTACAAAGTGAAGTGGGGGCATCAGCTAACACATTTAGCAACAGGAATCCACAATGCCATGCTACATCGTGTAGCTAATTAATCAATTAGCAGGAACTTTCTTGGAGGGTATATAATAATTTTCTGGTGTTATGTGAATAAAAAACACACACAGAGACACACATACACAAGAAATAATAATAAAAAAAAAAGCTAGCTCATGTTCACTAACAATGTCACAAACTGGCCACCAATGTCAAACTGTGGAGCAACAGTGCCGGCCGTCCAATGACCGATCCATTAAAAGAAGAAGAAAAAGCCGGCTTAATTTCCTTGCATAAACCGTAGTGTTAAGTTGTTAATGTCTTATTAGGGCCAACAAAATTCACCAAAATGAAGAATCATACAGTACATATATTTTTTTAATTTTTAATTTTTTTTTTATTTTTTTAATAGAGAAATAATGTGATATAAACTTCGATGAACTGCACAATAGAGGGCAGTCATCTCCTTTAAATTAACGACGACAGAAATCAAATTCTTCACCTTATAATATTTCTGGAGAATAATTACACCTTAACTACTCTCTCGTGACCTTAGTGGTTTATATGTTTGTTTCTTTGTTAGAAATACCCCTTTATTTGTGCCCTTTCTTGCCGGCACTTTACTACATTGTTTAGCTGTAACTTGTCTACACATTTTCCCCCACTTCCTTTAATTTCTTTCTTGTTAATTTATTTATTGGATTTAAAGTGATAATTAGTTGTCTAAAAGATTTTACAATCAACATGTGCATGCACATTAATTATATTCGAAAGCCAGTATGTGTGAAGCATATATAATGTAGCAGGCAAATTATCCAATAATTGATTAACAACTTCAAGGATAATAAATTGTTATTAGGATTCTAACTTTGTACTAAGAACGAATTTTCTGAAAGAAAAGCACTTTTATGAAGAGCAAAATCATTGAAGGGGGCAGGTTACTGAATAATATGCAGTGCATAGTTTTATATGTTGGTATTTAAGGAGCATAAAATAATTATTTTTTGGAATATAACAATTAAGTTTATTATATAATAAAAAACAATAATTTCAAGTTAATTACTGTTTTGATTGGAACTTATTATTTGAGTAATATTACAATATATATATATATCAAGAAAATTAAACAGTATGATATTTTTGCAATATCCCAAAGTTAGTGAAATTAGGCGGCAAAATTTTTGACTTTAAAAATAGAAGAGTTATTTTATTTTTTTATTTATGTCTTAATAAATGGTATCCAAACTTAACTGAACTCTGATTAATTTGGTTCAATTTAAAATATAATCATAAGAACAACTTCCAATAATTAATTTAAAACAACTGCTAAATTTAACGTGCTATGAGAGAGTTGATCCGCACTTACAGAAATATTACTGAACTCATATGCTACAAATTCAATTACTTTTTGCTAAGTTCCAATTTACACCATTAATTTAACCTTGTTTTAATATATTCCTTATCATAAAAATTCATCATTATTATTATTATTATTATTATTTTAATTAAAGGAGGAGGTTAATTGGCAAAAAATGGTCTAATAATCTTTTCAATTTAATAATTTGAGGAGAGAAAAGGTTGGTTTGAGAGGAGGTGTCCAACAACTAGGAGTGTGATATGTTGTACCTAAAAGTTACACATAAGCATCCATATTAATAGTAGTAGTATCTATTCGCAGGCAGGGAAGGCAAAGGCAAGGCAAAGCGTGGAAGTATTTGTAGAGTTTTGTTTGACATATACAATAGTGGGTATTAGCTAATGCACCAAAGAAACTTCACTTGAGAGTGAAGAGTGCATGCTGGCCCTCTTAAAGTGATTCTCAAATGGACAACTAGACACCTTACAAGGAAAGACATATATATATGTATTAGGACACCCCTCTTGTCTTCTGTTCTGCCTCTTCCATGTCCTGTAACATTTATATCAACACTAAGATAAGATACCCTACTGCTTTGGCTTTATGCTTGCTCAACTTCTCTCTCTCTCTCTCTCTCTGTTTATCACCATCCATGACCTAACCCTTTTGAGCAACCATTCATTTTGTGGGGCAATTAGTTAGTCCCACTCCACATTTTGACCATATTAGTCCTTTAGCATTGCCCAATTAACTATTTTTCATCTATTTAATTTTTTTCAGTAATTACCTCTGATATTCGAGATATATATATAAAGATTTCAACTAATTTAAATCGAATCGGATAGATTCCATAAAAAAGGTAAAGTTCTCCTAATGTTTATTGTCTCATACATAAAATTTAAATTTAAAAATTTACCACTTCAACCAAATATTAATTTTATTTTTCTTCTTTCATTCCTTCCTTAGTCACCACCCAAGGGATTTTAGTGTTTGACTTCTATGTCCAAGCTTAGCTAGCTTGCTAGCTTTACAAATATTACTGCTTTAAGAATTTCTTTTGCTTCATTCCAGAGATAAGAAGTTGAATCTTGGAAATTTGGAATAATGTAGTATTAAAATAATATTGTAAGATGTACATATATATATGCTTTACTCTTATGGTGAAAAAATAATAAAAATGTCACCCCTAAAACTCTTTAAAAGAGAAAGGGAACCCAAAATTGAGAGGCTGAAAAAAAGGTTGTGGAAAGCAAATGAAACATTGAAAGCTTAATGACCCTTTACCAGTATCAGTTTCCTCTTCAAGTTACAGATGTCTGGCAGTGACAAATGCATATCCTCAATTTTGATACTAATTAACACCCCAAGTTCTTAATCAGGAAATACTTTTTAGATATAATTATTAAGGAAAGAGGGGTAGAGAAAGAGAGTCAACATAGTAAACAATCATAAAAATTAAATAACTATAGTTTACATGTTCATATATATACATATATATAGAAATCAAAGCCAAAAGTTAAAGATTATGCCCTTTCAGGAGATATAAATGCACCATGGCACAACTAGGGGAATATTTATATAAGAAATAAAAAAATAATCAATAAAAATAAAATTAAAAATATGTTGGCTCAAGATGTGAAGATTATAATAAATTACTACATTAATTAATCAAGTGGATAACAAGACTCATTTAGACACACAGCCCAGATTCATTTTTGCTTGATGGATCAATTTTACAAGTGATTGAGTGTAAATTTAATAATTTTTTTTTTAAAATTGAAAAAAAAAATGATTAAAGAGTTGCATATGTTATAAGCATATTTAGCTTTTAATCACATCATGCTTAGCAGTCTTGGCAGTTGGGGCATTCTTACTCAACTGCTTTTTGTAGCTTAATTATGTCTTTTAAACCATTTATATATCTTCATAATAATGAAATGAAAAAGAAAATTATCAAAAGCAATTAATATTCTTTGTATTTGCAATAAAATGTATTACACTATAAAATTGTGAAATTCATTAGCAATTTTATAACTATAGTGTTTGAAACATATAATTAATTTTAGAATATTTATGAAACATCATTCATTTTAATTTTTATATTATCCATTCTCATATTTTATTATTTTAATTTTTTTTGGCTCAGATCTAGCTATAATTAATAAAGATCAAAAAGTATTTTAATCCTATTTTTATATATAGTTTACCTCAATTTTTTTTTATTATATATCAGAAAGACCAAATAATTTAAATATCGATAGACCGCATAATAAGGAGTAATTGTTTCTTTTTAAATCGATAGAAATATGACTCGATTTTTACACCTTATAATACCCTTCGAGAGCAGTAGATCCTATACCACATCCTCACCGGCACAGAACAATAAAGGGTGAAAACGAAGCAGGAGCTGATAAATATACAAAACAAAAAGGGAAGAAATAACAAACAATAAAGAGTGAAAAAGAAGCAGGAGGTGCAGCCTGTATATAGGGCTTTAATTCTTGATCTATTGCCTTTAATGCATGAATGCCATAATATTTGTATGATATTTATGAAGTAGCTGCATATCCAACACTTTCTTTTAAATTAATATATTTGCTCTAATCATAAAGGTGCATGTGTTCCTTCATACTAGTAATAATGCTGCATGTGTTTGATGAGCAAGTTTGCACCAGCAATGCTTGGGGGATACTCAAAAGAAGTGGACATGAAACTAAAAATAATATTGGAGAAAAAAAAATAAAAGAAAAAGGTAGGAAATTTTATAATTGTTAATTTTTTTTTATCTTGTCGGTATTTAGAGTTTACTAAAATTTAATTAATTCAGTTCGATTATGATAGGATTACAAAAGATAATAAAAATTTTCCAATAACTAATTAATACAATTGCATATATTATAATTCGAACTCAAAATATCATTTAAGTGATAATAGCTTTTATCAGCGTGATTGTTGATAATTGTTAATTTTTTTAATGTTTTAAGAAATTAAAATGTTGCTATATATGGGACCAATTCTTACATGGTCCTTTTTTATGGTAGAAATAGGTAAGAGTGAGCAACCAGCACTATCACTCTTAGGCCTTAGCCTTGTTTATTAGTTGGCTTTTAGCCATGTATATATAAGTTTTTTTTTTTTTTTTGGAAGTACTATGTATATATAAGTTTTTTTTAGCTATAAGTTATGCATACATAGTTGCATATTCCTTATCCAAAGCCATGTGGCTGTTTGATAGAATCAAAGATTGGTTTCATGCAAAGACATGTATAGTTGCTTTCCACTCCACTTAGAGGAAAAAAAAAAAAAGAAAACCATTATTAATTGTTCATTATCATAAATGGAGGTCAATTTTTATGCTAAAATCCATAGTCCTCCAATTCAGACATTTGTCTAATGCTGCATTATAAACCCCCCATTTTACCTTTGTATAGTAGTCATACACCAAATAGTAGAATCCTAGTCTAAGTCTATATGGTCTTTGAAATTATTTTTTGCCCACTAACCTACTTTTCTAACAAAATTTAAAACTCAGTCAAGAGTGCTTGTTGTTCTTGCTGCCCATTTTTCTGTTGAAAACCTACAAGCATGAGCCACATTTTTTGTGCTAAGTGCAAAATTGTGTGGACTAATTGGGGTCATGTAAAATCCATGAAATTGGCTGCCTGTAGATTATGCTTTTTGATTTTTTTAGTAAGGTAACTAAAATGCTTACAATTGTTTGTTTAGAGCAACTATGCTTTTTTTTTTTCACAAATTTATCCAACTGTTATGCTTGTTTTGGATAAATGTCTAGTAATGTGACGAGTTTTGTTGAATTCAATATCTACAAGTCAATTTCATGACAAAAAAATATAACATTAAATCTGACTCATAGAAAAAGCTGTAAATATAATAGTTATTTTGTCTTTTTTTTTTTTTCCTATTGAACCGAATCAGTAAAAATCTAATAAATTTTGGATATCGGTAATTCAAACTAAAAAAAATAACAAATTACATTTTCATTCTAATATCTCATTTAAAAAAAAATATATAAGAGATATCAACATCAAAACCTTCTGCACTATCAAATTGCCTGACTTAATAACAGACCAATGTGTATAGAAATAAGTAAGAAAACTTGTATAGCTTCATCTTTAAGACATTAAGTGATAAAAGTAAGATAGCTTGATATCTTTTACACAAATGTTTCAACCAAAAGTTTGTCCTCATTGAAGATGGTTTTCACAAGCAAAATAAGATGCTACCAAAATATATAATAATAACACTAATAATAATACCATCTGTAGCCTGTAGGTATCAAAAGAAAAAAAGGTGCCGGCCACCACTCCCTGTAACACTTAGCAAGGAAACCTTCAAAACACAGAAGAATGCTGAAAACCCTTCTTTTTTTAAAAAATAAAAAATTTCTTCTTTTAAGTCAAATTTAAAGATCTTGTTTACTAGTGGATTCCACGATTCCATTGATATACGGTAGTTGATTTTTGAATTATTTGCCTTAGTAATCAAATACAATTAAATAAAAAAATATTATTTTTCACGAAGTTTATTTTTAAAATTTTAAATTTATTAGTAACTGTAGAAATCAGTTCGCAAGATGTTATTTTTGCTTAACAAGTCTTAGGTTCGAATCATATATGCAGTCACATTAAATTAATTATTGGAAGACTTTTACTGTTTTTATAATTTTATTTAGATATAACCAGATTAGTCAGAATCTAATGAGTTCTGAATATTGATGATTTAGACAAAAAAAAAAAAAATTATTATTCATTTTTATTTCTAAATTTATCATATTTTCTTTTCAAAGTAGAATTCCAAAAAAAGCATTAGTCGAGTTAATTAATTGCTTTTAGATGCAGAAAGCGTGCCAGCAAAAGCAGTGGTTAGTACAGTAAGCAACACTATAAAATCAGCCACCAGACTTGAGAATTGAGTGAACAATGAAGAAGTCTTCTTAGCAAAAGAGAATGTCAAACATGTTGGGCTTGCTTTGGTATTAGTTAAAGAGAAGCAGCAGGCCACTAAGCTTCAAGAGTGGAGCAATTAATGCACTAACCAAGATGCCATAGATATAGGGATTGCACTATTCTATACCTACAACTTGCAAACAAGTGCACTTATAGTTTAAAAATAGTAATAAAAAGCATCTCTTTTTTTTTTTTTCTCATAAGCTAGCAAAAGCAATGCACTGGTTGGTTTATAAAAGAGTGAAGAAAAGACTGAAATTTTTCAAAATGTGAAATGATATATCAAGCAAACAGCATTCATGTCTCAAAAGGGTACATATTCCACGCCAATGTTTCTTGCAGATCAGGAGAAAAAAAAAAAGTGTGTAAATCAATCCCACTTAGTTGATATCAATCTTTTTTGACTACCTGTGTTTAGATATCACTCATTTTTTTTTTAAGTTAATTGAAATAGTTAATTCTCTACTATAAGGGGAAAAACAATGAAGAAAGAGGTTCGAACCATACTTTCATCATTTGACTTTTCACATCTTTTACTAACTGAACTATTTACTCATTTTTAAACATAACTTTTTAAAAATATTGACGTTACATCATTCGTCACGACAAAAGAATAGAGTGACTTGAACTTAAAAAAAGAAAAATGAAGCCTTTTTCATAATAATACAAAATTCTCTCTCGAAATAAAAATATTTTAGGATATATGGTTTGGATCTTAACGTCGTTGTGCGACAATTTGAGCCATTAAATAGTAATAACATTTAGAGGTCATAGATTCAATCGCTAACTACTCTAGAATGAAATCTTTTTATCATATTTAAAGGTTGTCAGTTCAATTTCTAACTATAATGGGATCTCACACCATTTTATTGTAGTTATGTGTGTGTGTTTATAAGCATGTATATGGTGCCTTTTTAGTCAGCAATTGCTTAGATGAATATATTTACACAATAAGTCTTATTAATGCTAAAAAAAAAAAAAACTATTGCAGGGATGGAAATTTCCAACGAAATCTTCCTACCATTATTCTCTTTTACTAAGAAGAAAGTATGGAATATTTCAATTTTGTTTTGAGGTTCCAACGTGTTTTACACAGCACTGAAAAGGCAAGAGAGAGTGATGATGTGATATGAGAAAGACCATCATGGAGAAAAGAAAGTACCATCAATCTTTAGTTATTGTCCAGTTCAGAATCTAGCTTCTTGACACATGAAATTTTGTCCTCGTCACAAAATGCTGAGGGAACCAACTGCATTATTGTTGATGATCGACACGTATTACAGACACTATCACAAATACGTGATCTATTATTATTCCTGCTGCTGAGAATGAGATGAGTCTGCAAGTACTGCTGCTGCTAAATGAATAGAATATTGCATCTGGATTAAATGAATTAATAAAAAAACTATACATTTCAAGATAGCAAGAGTGCCCCGACAAGCAATTTTTTGTTTCTCCTAACAGAAGGGAGATCCCTAAACTGTGGCCTCTGCATTGAGCTCCTGGAAAATTGCAGGTGCTCAATACCAGACCAAACTATACATTTAACCTATGCTTTGAAACCAATATTTTAATACATTATTTTTACAGTGAAAGGTAGGCTTTGGTGTATAAAGGAAATATCCCATGTTTTTGGGTCAAAAAATAAAACAATCCTTGGTGCTTTCAGCAGGAAAATTTTATTATTCAATGGCTTCGAGTTAAAGCCATCGATAACCAGCATGGAAGGTAACCATTGGCAACACTAGTTCAGGCTGTTGTCTTCCCTTGCCTTGTAGTTCCAAGAACCATATCCAAATACCTCTTCAATCATACTGCAAGTAGGTAAGAAGTCAACTTTACTTTTAGGGCCTATCATGTAACCAGCATCCCATAAATTGATATTGCAAGGTTCTAGAACATGATCTTCCTCGTTTCCATTCAAAATACGTGGACAATGGTCATCATCTTCAGCCTTCACATAGGTCCCTAGTGAAGAAACCCCTGCATCAGAGGATGTGCATGAATCATCTTGGACTTCTTGTTCAAGACTTCTATCAAAAGGAACCTTGTCCAGGAGATGAAACTTGAGATTGGAACCAAATTTATCAAATGAGACGCCACGGCATGTTTCTAAAACATTATCCGTGTCCTTGTCATAAGGAAGATCTGAATTCTCATAATCATCAGAAATATCATCTTCAGCACCCTCATTTTGCCTGTATGCATCATCTTTCCAGCTCTGTTTATGACGAGCCCCATGATCTTGATGCGCAGGGCACTCAATAACAGAGTCTTCATCTTCCTCCGTCATTCCAAGCTCATCTTCCTCATAATCATCACCTTCATGCCACTCATCAATATCACTGTCAGCAATGCTCATTGAGTCACTTCGGTTCTGTTCAGCTCGCCTTTGAAGCATAAAGACATTAAAGTAGTAACAGACAATATCTTTCTTGGTTCGAGAAGGGAAGACAGCAGAAAGACAGTTCCAAAAGTTCTGACCCAAGGACAGAGGATTTGAAAATACAACCTCATGGTATAATTGTTCTTCCTCTTCAGTCCATTTCTCTGAAACTTGCTCTCCCATATCACAGAACCCCAGCTCCTCAAATCTCTTTATCCCAAGGAATCTCCTAACTTTCTCTCTCGCTTCAACAATGTGCTGTCTGACGCATCTGATAGAACCCTGGTCCAAGCAGCTGCAATCATTCTTAACATTCCCAACCTCATCATTATGTTCCAAATCAGGCATTGAAATGACACGAGTACCTATCAGTGGATTCTCATCTTTCTCCCCAGAAACAAGGCTAGAATCTTGAAACAATTTTGATCTAGTCTTGCTATCACAAGGATTCCATTCTGGTATCTCAGCCTGATGATTTGATCCAATCGGAACTGATTTCTGTGGAGGACAGCGCAAAAGTAAAGAATAAATATCTTGACGGCCAGTAACTGTCCTTGATGTATTCTCAGGACCAAAATATTCTGTGGGGCAAGCTATGTACTCTGGCATCTCTGTATCTGAAGTCTGTTCGCTAGTACAACTGGTCGTCCAGGAAGAATTTAAACTTCTTCCAGAAACAATAGTTTCTACACCCTTCTCAGCATTAACTTGAGATTTAGCAACTATGTCACTTGCGAACCTCTCATGGCCTTCATTACCATTATCAGTGAGTCCACACTCACCTTCACCAAATAATAAATTAGCCTATCAGGATTGTTACAAAAAAATAAGGAAAAGAACTCCGTCCAAGCTGTTTTAGTATTTGATAGATCACCACAGCAAGAATTCAGAAACATGGACAACTGACTGTTGCAAGGAGAACGTAGATAGTAGTTGATGCATAATACAACACCTAAGCTTCCATATAGGACTATCACACATGTCAATCATTCTAAGAAATGAGGAAAGGCATAAAAAAAGGAACAAAAATTGGATCAGCAGGTGATAACAGACAGCATTCTTTCAATGAAAAAAGTTTAACCTCATTGATTCAATCCAGCACAATCAGTTGTGATTAAGGATTTCATTAACAGTCATAAGTGGATCAGTACAACTCAAGACATCAGATTCGAAATTATGATTAAGATAAGGTGGCACCAATCATGGTGGGTGAAACAAAGCAATAATATTATCCTGAACATTTTGTATGGCAATATACAGGCCTAAATAAATAAGAAAAAAAAGATGCAATTGCAAAAGGGGAATGAAATGAAAAGAAAAGATCTTAGATTCCTATGTGCTTGCCTGTATGCTTATGAGAATGAAGGAAAATGAGATTTTGCAATAATATAACCCTTGAAAGAAGAACTTCATCTACGTAGACAAGGTTATACATAGAAATTCATGAAGTTATATGTTAGGAAGTTCTGTTTCCTTCCCTTTCTCTACATTCTGAAAGTGGGGTGATTTTCACTCATTTCCCTTACTCATTTAAATACCCCAAAAGATATATACACGTATGTATCCATTCCTTTCTAATCAGATATTAAATAACCTCCTCTCACCTGGAGTATGATTTGGTGAATAAGCAAAGATTGGAGGCACAAATTCTGAAATTAAAACAGTCTCATTATTGTATTCCACTTGTCTTTGGTGTTTGGAACATATGTTGTACAGTTCCTCATCATAAAAAGGTCGTTTCTGTACCATATTTAACTGCATTACACAAGTCCATATTAATCAGTGAATGCTGAACACAAGGATGAAGAGAAATTGGAACCGGGAACGCATACGTACATACAATACATAAATATATATGATATACCAATCTCATCTCGCACAGCAAAATGACATGTTTTATTCACTACAAGCTCAACTCTTAGCATGCATTGTAAATCACATTATTTCACAGGTTTTAAAAAGATATAACTTGCACATATTGGACTTAAAATCACAGGAATGTTTCATCCAATTATCTTTGTAACCTATTCCAGCCACATCATGATGCTTGGTGATTGGGTAAAATCCAAATCAAATGAATATAAAACATAAATTACTTCTTGATCAAGCATAATATTTAAACAATCAAAGTAAGCAAAGAATCACATGGTAAACATGCAAGCAACCAAACAATTCCCAAAATTCACTTATACATGCATCTTTAAGATCACAAATCCAACTCTACGTATTGCTATTATGCTAATCTAATTTTCCTTTAGAATTATTATTATTATTATTTTTCTGTTTTTTTCCCACAAGATGTTGGGGAGTGGGGACAGTAACATTCAGGCACAACCTTTTTAAAGGGCAAGTCCCTTCTGCTTAAGGGCAATTCAGTAAAATTACCTTAAAAACTTGAGCAATTGATATGATTGTCCCAAAATTTTCCCAAATTCAATTAATTAATGTTGTATTCATACCTTTTTTTTTTCATTACTCAATAAGCACATTTTAATTTAATCTAAATTCAATTAAGTTATTAATATAAACAAATCTAGTTTGTAATCTCTCAAATGCTGAAGGTTGAGCTCAATTTCACAGGAATGCAATCAAGGAACCAAAAACGAGATTCAATTACACAAAATTTTGCAAAAAGAAATCAAAAGATCCCTAATTTTTCAAGCAACCCTAATCCTAGATCTTCAAATTCATAAAAGAATTATACAAAATCAAACCTCACCTAACAATTATACAAATAATCCACAAAAAAGAGCCAAAATCCAACAGATTTATAGATCAAACAAACCTTGTCAATTGAAGACCCCCCAAAAGCCAAATTAATTTACAAAATCAAAATGCTTTTGAAAGAAAAACGAGACCCAGAACCCAAAATCGCTTAATTTACAAAATAATTTGACGGATCTTGAGATATGAGCAACAGATCGAGAATTTTACGAATCCTAAGTCCTAACCCTAAAATTGAAGATAAAACCGATAGCGTTGAAATTGGGATCGATTGATAGAGAAAAATATGAGGAAATCGAATCGAAACTTTAATTAACGACGGAACAGAGGGATTTAAGACGAAAATGATGAGAAAGCATTGAAATTGGACAATTAAAAAAATCAATTGGGTGAAAAAAAAGTAAAAAATTAGGGTTACCTTTTTAAATTTTTTTCCCCGAAATTGGTCGTCCCGAGAAAGGAAAAGTCCCAAAAAAGGCACAATTTTGAGGATCTAATTACCAGAAACGCCCCTCCTTCTTAAGCTGTCAAGCGCTAGTGGACGTGGTGGCCGACACGTGGCAAATACGAGTGACTTGTTTATTTCCGGTAGGCTGAAGTTGAACCCATCTCTGGGTCCTTATATTTTGCAAGTTTTATTCATTTGGTCCTTATATATCAATTCTGTTATAAAATGTTCCTAAACTTCTTATTTTTAAAATTTTACAATTAATTAATTATTTGCAATTAAAAAAAGAATGTATAATTGATAATTGGTCCTTCAATTTAAAATAATCAAACTATAATGAAACGTTCATCATTTTTATTTGTGTTTAAAAAAACAATTAAACTATAATGAAATATTTATAATTTATATTGGTGTTTTTTTTTTTAAAAATGTAATTTTTTTTTCGGTTTCATTAGTTTAATATATAGAACCGGGTGAGTTTATACATTGAAAGATGAGCAAAGGTGAAAAAAGTAACGTATTTAGACAGAGAACGAGTGTTGAGCAATGTATATACATACAAGCCTGCATATGACAGACAATAACAATCAAAAACTGCTAAAGTTGACATTTACAACCAGAACCAGCTGAGATTATACTTTATTTACTTGTGCAAAACATCCAAAAAGATTGATTTTTTTTATCCCAAGCTCAAGAAGAGCTATTTGGAATCCAAGCTCTCGAGATTCATCACCCACTCCCTTACCCTGAGCATGGCCTCAACCAGTCCTGCGCACTCTGCACAAGAGAAACTGGTCAGTGTTCAAAAGCTATATCTTCAAAACGTCTGGACAATATATAAACATGGTGTGTGTACACGCACGCATTTAAGTCTTAATAATGTGCAGGTGCGACGTATGCATTTAACATGTGAGATATGTTCATACCAATCAAGTGGAATGAAAACTACTGTATTTGAACAGAATATACTGTGACAGATAGATCGACCTAAAAAGCATATTGACTGCTAAAGGATCAACCAAGAATAAATCCAGAAAAATTTGCTAATCTATATATTCTAAAAGCGAGTTCAATAAACACTTGTGTATCCAAAAACTTCTGAACACAATTTCTCATATGCCCTCTTGCCAGACACCAAGATGACGTGCACTCTTTGAGACCAAGACTGGTATACACTAAGTCTGACCGTGTGAAACTTACTCTTGTAAAGACTAAGGAGCGATTAAAAGGTATCATCATAGATCAACGCCTTCATCAAGCCCTTTGGAACTGATCATCACATTTGAATCAATTTGTTTGTCAAATTTCTTCTTTCTTCTTTCTTCAAACTCTTGAAATCCTTCCATCTGCAAGCAATTTATTAAGCAGTTTAGTACCAGCAATATAAACAGAAAATTTTCGTCTTTCTGCAAACTTTATAAAAACAAATGAAAAACACATTAGAAAGAACTGTGACTCACCTGCTGAAATTGATCCATAGATATTGGATTGTCATGCAAGGAAATATTTTGGAGAGTTTTGCAGTCTTTCAAAAGATTTGTGGGAATCTATGAAGTAACGAATAGAAAATGTCATAAATCCCTGTCCTTTCCAACTAATAAAGCCTACTAAACATACTTTCCCAAAACAAACAAGAAAAAACAAAAGGTTTATTATTTGAATATATCACAATGCAGCCCAGCAACTAAACAAGCTTTATTGTTTTATGCATTATCAATGATGAAAAAAAGAGATGCCTTTCGCAGATCCAATTTGAATGCCGTTTTACAATCGAGGAATCTAAAAAATCAAGAGAGGTCGTTCTCAATGACCACAAAATCGGAACTGAATCATTAGCAAGACGACAGACATAATAGAGAACCTGGATTGCCATCAGTGGATATACTGTCTGTACTCAAAAGTCTTAGGCAAAAATTTGATCTTAACTTAAGAACATATAAGAGACTGAAGAGAAGACAATTCAAACCTAGACTCATTTAGCAATTGTTTCTTATCGAATAATCATATTTGACCAACCATAACCTAACAGACATCAAACTCTCGAGCAATCTCCTGAAGGCACTACAAGAGAGCCACCTCAAGTTCCAATACTGGAAACTCGGTAACATTGACACCTCTCAGCCCTTCCCAACCAAGAACAAAAAAATTAATATTATTTGGATTGGATACTCAAAATGAACCGTAAAATACTTCTTTTATAAAATAACATCCAGTGTCTTAGTAAAAGTAGAAGTTAGCTATTATAACAATAATAGGTTGGATGCCAGATGAGAATTGAAATCAATAGTACCTGGCTCACATTATTGTTGTTCAAGGAAAGTGACTTCAAGTGAACAAGATTGCATACTGATGCTGGAAGGTCTTCAATAGAATTATCTGCAAAAAAAGGATTAGGCGGTAATGACAGAAATTTCCATATATAGCATCACAAACATAAAACAGCTTACTAAAAAGTAGTGTAGGAAAAAATCAAGAAAAATCTATGAGCAAATTGTCTCAAAATATAATAAATCTTCCAGCTAATGTGCACAAAATGATAGTTCTGTCAGATGATTCCTTTTGTGTAATTTGTAGTCATTACAAATCTTGGAAGCAACAAGTAAATATAAATTAACCAGTTTATGCAATATGCACTGCAACCAAACCCTTCTACGTGCAAAGATGTTGCAGTCATGCCTTTAAACAACAAGAAGAGCAGCTGTCATAATCTCCCAGAAAGGTGCTTGACATTAATAAACATACCACTGAATGAGACAGCACCATTATGAGTGATATCAAGTTTCTGAATGTATTCACCCAAGTTATTAGAAGGAAAAACCAAGGAGGAGGGTCTCAGTTTAGTCTATTTAATATATCAGGCATTCCTCATCTTATTCAAGACCATGCACAAGACTACCTTCTTTCTCTAGCATGCAATTTCTACACACTACTGATCCTTAATTCATCAGGAAATCCTTCATCTGTAGCTTTCAGTTGCATGACATTAAGCAAGTATGACGAAGATAAGTCCCTGACACCCAGTATAGTAGAGTTTGATTGTTCATACAGCTTGTGAGATACACATAAAAACTTTTCTAGTTCCCACCCAATTCAATCAATGACAATCCAAGATCTATGCTGCCACTGTCGTGTTTGCAGAAATTCATTAACATCCTATCCATCAGCTTCCACAATTGAAAGAAAAAAATACTTGAAAACTCTTCAAATAAGAAAGGTAAGAAGTAGCTTTGCTACACAAGAAAAGAAGAGGTAAATAAAGCTTCATAGAAACTAAAGATCCCACAACAATGTTAAATTTTCTTTTTCACTTTGCAGTGAATTATAAGATTCTTCTCATGCATAAATACTGGTTAGAACTTCAAGCATATTCCAGCATTTAAAATATAACCATTACTAGACAGAAAACAATAAATATACGAGAAAAATTGAAAGATATGTATTTAATCATACCATTTGCTTGTAATTCTTCTAGAGAGAAGCAACTGCCAATTGATTCCGGAAGAGTCTTTAACTTGTTATTTGACACATTTAAAAGTGATAACTACATTAAAAAAAATCCATATCAGATCATGGAATTGGTGAAGAGATAATAAATAGTAAAGTATTAAAAGCTTAAAAAGAAACACTTTCAGTCAATTTCTAATAGCTCAAAATGCAAATATTTGAGAGATGACCAAAAACCCAAATACTACTACTATGACACTATTTCTTAATCCATTTCAGCTTATACCTCCTTTCCCTTCTCTTTCATATTTGCATAATAAACTGAAATGATTGTACCATATTCTTTCTCCTGACAAATCCATTGATTTTGAATTACTTACATTGCGCAAGCTCCCAATAGTCTCAGGCAAGCTCGTTAACATATTTCCTGACATGGACAATCGTTCAAGCCTCACAAGCTGGCCCACTAGATACACAAGATAAACATGAAAAAATATGTTAGGACCTACTCTGATGCGCCTCATGAAACAGAGAAGGAAGGATGAAGTTCATAGATAAAACCATGAAGAAAAGTCCACAGACATGAATATCAGTGGGGCAAAACAGAAAATAAAATACAATTGTCTTACTTATTTAGAGAAAAGTATTACATTCATCAGGCAAAGAAGAGATGCAATTTCCATCAAGTATCATAACTTTTAAAGATTGCAGTTTCCCCAAGTTAACCGGTAATCGCTCTATAAGATTCTCAGCCAAGACCTGGAAACAAGAAGTTACTTCATTGTTAATCAAGTTTTGCATAACTTGCTCCAGTTATAAATACTAACATTCCACTTCAATACAGAATAAAATCAACTAAATTGCTGACAATTATATGACAGTCATGTAATCATGCCATAATGAATATGGATGACACTTTTCCAAATAAATCGCTGGTGTATCTAGTACATGCATAACATATGGAGGCAAAAGTACCAATTATGTGAATAGTATCAATGATAAGGTACTCTAGATGGATAATAATTGAAGGTAAGGAAATAAATTCAGCGCAATTACTACCTTCAAAATTAAGTTCTAGATGGAAAACAGAGAGCAAAGATAGAAGTGTTTAATTCTTACCAGGCGCTGCATGTTGACTAAATTGCTAATCTCCATAGGGATGTCAACTGCAGCAAAATATACTTACACGTGTCAATAATATTTAGTTATTAAAGGGAAAATTTTCTTGCAGCTGTTTAATAGCTGCAGGACAGAAGTCCAGAAAGGTTCCTTATATTCTCTAATCATATGCTTCCTAGAAAGAAAGGAAATGAGGTATTACCTAATCTGTTGTGAGTAAAATCGAGGGTGCGCACACATCTGTCAAGATCAAGAACCTCATCTGGAAAAGTCTGTTCGTCAAAAGGTAGACAAGAAAACAAACTAAAATCAATGAGACTACGCAAGCGGAAAACAAAATGCCACATGAACAATCAAGTAATATCAGTTTATGACATCTAATTATCAGCATTCAAAGTGTATGATGCAATAACGCTCACCTATTCACTTATTCCACAGATACAAATGGCCCACTAAATTAGTCAAGCGTGATGATAAAACAAGATAAGGAATTATTTTCATGTCATCAATTTGTCTCACTTAAAAATATCCCTCTTTGGAAACTCCTGTAAACATGTGAATCTATTAGAACAGCGGTATTATCATTTCTAGCATGTCTATAACCAGATACACACATCCAATTAACCAATCCACATAAAAGGAAAAGGAAAAACCAGAAAAAATCATAACTTTAAATTTAAATTCATGCTTAACTAGAGTAATATATAACCTCAAATCATGCACCAGAACATACACCATAACCTTGCATGCATCAACAGAAATTCTACCAAATACAAACATGGGTAAAGACACAAACACATGAATATAATCAAACACAATTGAGCAGCAAAACCCATGAATTTTTGTGAAACTTAGAGAAGAACCCAGTACAAGTTATGAAATGATTACCTTCAATTTAGCATCACGCATAGCAACAATGCCTGTGGATCGCCAACGGGCGATTCTGCTAGCCTTGGAGTCAACATTTTGGCTTGCACAGCAACCCATCTTTGCTTTAATTCACAATCAACAATCAGAAATTATGATTAAAAAAAAAAGGAAAAATTACAATCAAATTAAAAACAGAGAGAGAATAGAGGGGTTTAAGGTAGGGTGGGGTTGAAGGGTCTGAGAGTCGTTGTCATGGTTAGATTGTCTCGGACAAAAACAACTGAGAATCCAAAAATTCCCAGCTAAACACGCCCACGCTTACGTTTGTTTGTTGGGTTTTGTTGGATTTTGTGACTTATATTTTTTTGTTGATGATGTGTTTAAATTAAACGATCGCTAGCTGAAAATGTCAAATGTGTATGAATGTTCAATTGTGTCAATTTCGGAATGTTACCAGGAAATAGCTTAATTAGGATGAAGTCTTTATTTTATTTTTTTTTTTGGTCATTCTATGTAAAACATAAGGCACTCTTTTTTGTTAATCAGCGGAATTTAAAGTTTATTAGACTCTAATTAATTCGTTTTAATCTGAATAAGACTATAAAAGTTATAACTATTTAACGTGATTGCATACATTAAGATTCAAATTTAAAATCTAATTTGATCGAAAACAATTCTTTATCAACTGATCCGAACTGTTAATGGAGTATATTATTTATTTATTTATTTATTTTTAAAATCGGATTCTTCGTTTGTACATATTTTGACCAACGCTCAATTGTTTAAACTTTGACAACTATATGATATTTTTTACCATTTATGTTTTGATTCTTTTAATTGTATAGCCCACAATTTTAACATACTTATCCATTTAAATAGGTGCTGGGAATACTATATGATATTTACCATTTATGTTTTGATTCTTTTAATTGTATAGTCCACAATTTTAACATATTTATCTATTTAAATAGGTGTAGGAAAAGTTTTATTCTTCCTATAAGTTCATTTTATTCAAATTTCCAATTAATAATCTCTTATAATTATCAAATAGTGGAAGCATTAGATGTAAAAAAAAAAAAAACTAAATATAGAGATAAATGACAATGTATATGACTAAATTGTTTTTATTTAAATGTCTAAAATACTAATTTACTGATCAACTATAAAGATTGATGTGTATTTTTTCAATTGAAAATAGAGATAAAATTGCTTAATTTTTTTTTAAAATGATAGATACATTAAAATAAAAAATACTTTCACTACCACATATATTTTAAAACAGATCAGAAAGTAAAAAAAAAAAAATTGACTTCAAAGATAAATCATATAAATTAAATAATTTTATTGTTGTGATATAATTATTTGATTTAGTCTAAATTTACTCTTTTAAACAAATATTTATTTATGAGTGTGTTTGATAGCCGAATAATTAATTTTATTATTGTCATCTAGTTGGTTGATTCATTCTAAATTTCTTTTAAATATTTATTTATAAAGTGTTACTCATCCATTTCGGTATTTAAAATTTAAAAAAAATTGTTATTTTTTAGTTTAAATTAATTTAATAAGACATTTTGTCTCCAAATTAAGGTAAAAAAAATTGAAAATAGCAAGTAAAAATATTTTAATTTAAAAACTCTATTTAATTCAAATTTTCACTTCATATATAAGTTTTTTTTTTTTTGTTATTAATTTTTTTTGGTTGTCTATAAATACCATTTATCTTCATCTCCTTCCACTTAAACATAGATATATAGATGCACTTAACAAGAGATCCTAAATTCTGCTTTATTCTCATAGTAAACAAATATAGATTATTGCTAGACAATAGATTCTTAATTAAGCATGTAACATTAAACATGAAAAAAAATAGCCCCAAAATCTTAATGTAGTTCTAGCTGATAAGAAAACTCATGCCATAGCAGGCATGTCTTTAAGCCATGGATCCAATGGCTTCCCAATAGAGTACACAATGAAACCAATCTCCTTTAATCTGTCAACATTCAGAATGTTCCTGCCATCAAACACAAATGCAGGTTTTTTCATGGAGTCGAAAATCTTCTGATAATTAAGGGTCTTGAACTCCTCCCACTCGGTCAAAATGCACAGCCCATGAGCATCTTTTGTTGCCTCGTAAGCATCCCAAGCCACTCTCACTTGCTTCACACCACTTGGACTCATTGGTTGAAGATGAACTGGATGGTCCCAATCAAACTTGTTCAGTGACAGATCTCTCTGGATTTGATCCTCTGTCGCTTGCAAATCGTATATGCTCAAGTGTGCCTTATCCCTGATCAAGCCTTTGCACACATCGATTGCTGGAGTTTCTCTTGTGTCGCCGGTGTCTTTCTTGAATGCAAAACCAAGAATTGCTATCTTTTTGCCAGAAACTGTATTGAACATGGAGGAAACAATTCTATTTACGAATCGGGTCTTCTGGTAGTCGTTAATTTTAATGACTTGTTTCCAGTAGTTGGCAACTTCGACTAGGCCGTTGCATTCGCAGATATAGACTAAGTTCAGAATGTCTTTCTGAAAACAAGATCCACCAAAACCAACACTAGCATTCAGGAACTTGGAGCCAATTCTTGTGTCCTTGCCAACAGCATGTGAAACCTGCGAAACATCTGCTCCTGTTGCTTCGCAGAGAGCTGACATTGCATTAACAGAAGAAATTCTTTGTGCCAAGAATGCATTTGCAGCTAGCTTTGAGAGCTCTGCTGACCATAGATTGGCTGCAATTATTCTGTCTTCAGGAACCCAATGTGCATATACATCTTTCAGAGCCTGAATAGCCTTTTGACCATCTGGTGTTTTCCTTCCCCCGATGAGAACCCTGTCAGGATTAAGAAGATCCTGAATTGCTGTCCCCTCCGCAAGAAATTCAGGATTTGACAAAATTTGATATCTGATGCCTCTGCTATTGTGCATCAAAATCTTTTCAATTGCCTCAGCTGTTTTTACAGGAACAGTAGATTTCTCGACGACTATCTTGTCAGATTTCGAGACATCAGCAATCATCCTGGCTGCACTCTCCCAATATGTTAGATCGGCAGCTTTTCCTGCTCCAAGACCTCTAGTTTTCGTTGGAGTATTAACAGAAACGAAAATAATGCATGCTTCTGAGACATGTTTTTCAACATCAGTACTGAAGAAAAGATTTTTGCCTCTGCATTGCTTCACCACCTCATCAAGGCCTGGTTCATAAATGGGAAGGTGATCACTGTTCCAAGCCGCGATCCTGGAACTTGAAATGTCTACAACTACAACTTCAATTTTAGGACACTTTAATGCAATAATTGCCATGGTAGGACCTCCAACATAACCAGCACCAATGCAACAAATCTTCACCATCTTTTCAGCTATAAAAAAACCTGAAAAAGAAAAATTTTACTTTAAAACCTGAAGGATAAAACAAGTTCTTATATAATAAAACCACTGCAAATGGCATAGTTCAGAAAAGCATTCCAAGGATTAGCTTGTTTTCAATCCTTTCTGATTTTGCTCGACACATAAAATATAAAATAATATATGAAGTTGTTGCACTTAGTAAGTAAAATCCAAAAATTACCTTATGCTTTCCCCTTGAACTTCAAGAATCAACTTAAAAAGAGAAGCTAACAAGAAGGCATAAACATCTAAGTGAAGCAATATGGTTT
>CATIWK010510334.1:0-23734 GCA_949634005.1 Mallotus japonicus
GATAAATTCCTACTTGTAGTTCTAATAAACCCTATTTAACTTGATATTTAGAATAATTAGATTAATTAGTGTAGTTAGTAGTTAATTAGAATAATTAGAATAATCCAACAATTTTCATTATTAATATTTTGTCTATCCATCTTAGTATCTATTCAGTTAATATAAAGTACACAAATTCCCAGTGTTCGACACCCTACTTACTCTATACTTAGTCTTAGAGACTAGGGTATTATAATTTGATCCACACCATTCATTAAATAAAAATAAAAAGAAAAAATATTTAAATTTTCCAGTTTCATATGATAAATAAAAAATATTTTTCATTTCTAATAAATTAAATAAAGTTTAATTCAAAAGAATGTTATTTAAGTCAATTTACTATTTCAAATAAGACATATAAGCATTTTAACATTTAAAATCTGCTAGAGATTCTATCTTAGAATTTTTATGCACGTTCAGACACCTAATTGTAAAGAAAAAAAAAATTTGTTCCAACATCAAAATAGTAAATGTGAAAAGTTCAGACACTACTTGTGCATTTATCCTACTTTAATTGACAATTGTTTTGCAACTATATTAAGTGACAAAACAAATTTAATTACTAGCCATCAATCAATTGTTATATCATGAACCCCTGTTCACATTGCAACATAGACCAGGGGCCATCACACGTGCGAGATTAAAAATGCGTATTTTTTTTCAGGTTAAATTGTAAACTTTCAACAACTTTTTCAGCATTTGTGTATCCTTGAGTATCACTAGTAATGATTCAAATAATATAGCATTTGTGTCTCTTTATACTTGTAAAAATTAATAGGTTAATTGATCAAAATTATGAGATTCATTAATCTTCACTTGTATTTCATTAATGAATATGTAGGTCAAAATCAATGAGTTTACTGCAGATTCATTGACCTTTACCTGCAGGTTCAATGAACATGCAGGTGAAGATCAATGAATTTGTAGCAGGTTCATTGATCTTCACCTGCATTTTTATTGAGTTTCACCTGTAAATTCATTAACCTTCACCTGCAGGTTCACATTCAATTTAATTTTTATTTAACAATACATGAACCTCCAATCAATAACACATGAATTTCTAAGTTACAACTAATGAATTTATATGCACAAACTAAATAAATACAAAAAAATTAGTGAAAAATCAATCTAAAAAAATACAAGAAGAAAAAGAAAAAGAAGAAGAAGAAGAAGAAGAAGAAGAAGGAGCAGCTGTTGAACATATATGTATTTTTCACAAATCCACCCTCTCTGGCTCAAGTTATGCTTTCAAGTTTTGAAGAACTTGAGGGAAACCTCGGAGAAGAAGAAAAAGTAGCAACTGATCTAAAAAAAACAAAGCACGGAAAAAAATAAAGTGTAGAAAAGGAGGGATCGTGATCGAAGAAAAGAAAAAGGAAGAAGGAGGGATCGTGATCGGAAAAAAGGAAAAGGAAGAGGGGAGGGATCGTGAAAGGAAGAGCAGCAGAAGAAGAAGAGTTGCGTTAAAAAAAAAAGCGTAAAAAAAGCATTAAATAAAAAGACTCACACGTATAATAGAACTCTGGTCCATATTACAATATGTACAGGGGTGCATGATATAATTTGCGATAAAAGGTGATATAATAAACCCCCACAATTTTATTTATTAATAAACAACTTAATACAAGTATATTAATAAAGGAGTTATCTACATATGCAAAGCAATTAAATATCACAAATTAATTGCCAATAAAAGAGTTGTCAAATGATAAAAAAATTCTACGTAAATTATATGACCTCCCTTTTAAAAAAATCATAAATTAACAAAGTACGTATAACATATAAACTATTGAACAAAGGAATGGTTACAGTCTAAGAAGCACGAACACGGATACAGCGATACGACACGACACGGACACGGCGATACGACGATTTTTAAAATTTAAGAACAAGACAAGGGCGGGACACGTTATATATATATATATGATTATATTAAGTGTTTAAATTTCATGGAGTTTTATTTTATCACTTAATATAGTTAGTGTGATAAAATAAAAATTATATATAAATTTAAACACTTAATATAATCATATATATATATATATATATAACGTGTCTCGTCCGTGTCGTGTCCTTAAATTTTAAAAATCGCCGTATCACTGTGTCCGTGTCGTGTCGTATCGTTGTATTTGTGTCCGTGCTTCTTCGAATATATGTAATCTATATAACACAGGCTATTATAATTAATACTATTTAATATAATAATAATATTATTATAATTATATTAATATTATTTTTTGAAACAATTATATTAATATTATTATTAATATAATAATGTAAAAATAATAGAAATATATGTAATATAATAGAAATATTATATATAATAATATTGAATATATTAATAATATGTAATTTGTTCCTAGAAGAATCACCTGTCAAGAAGTCCTGCTCACAGTATATTTTGATGTACATTGATTAAACAAAAAAATATTATATTTTTTAAATAATGTTGCTCACTTATAATTTTAATATTTTCTTTGCAAATCTGATGGTCCAAGTAAATGATGCCTTATTTATGTCCTTGAATAAAAAAAATTGTCTCCACTTTAGCTATTTTGAAAAAAATGATGTTTTTATTATGTTTGTTATATTTTTATATTTAATCTACTTATGTTTAATGACTTTTTTAAATGTTATGTTATGAATGAATTTAAAATTTCATTTACTTATTTATTTTGTCACTGTCCCGCAACAAAGTGCGGGTTATTTTGCTAGTATAGCTATGATAGAGATATGTTTTTTTTTTTTAAACGACCATAGATTGAAATCACTGAGAGATACATTGTTTGTCTGAATACAATATGCCCAATAATTGAGGATTAACATTAAAAGAATTCTATCAAGCTGTAAAGAGGAGACCTACTTAGAGAGCCAGTCTGCAGCTTTGTTGGCTGATCTAGGAGCAAATTGAAAACTAATGTTAGAAGCATTCCTCAAGTCGTTAATGTCAGTCACAAGAGCTTTGACATCCCATGGATAGACATTAGGAGCAGTAGTTAAGAGCTGAATGGCGACTTGACTATCAGATTCAATAATAAAGTTGAGCCCATGATGCTTATAAGCAAATTTGTAGGCTTCTTTGATTGCAGATAGCTCAGATTGCAGAGCAGAGTGAGCTTTAATTTTCCCCGAAGCAATGTGAGCAATTGTAGTCGTGTGATCTCTCGTAATAATTGCCCATTGACAACATGAGGAGTTGTGATTATAGGAGGCATCACATTTGATCTTTAAGTGACCAAGAGCTGGAGCTGTCCAGCGATTAGGAGTATCATTAGTAGGCGAAGGAACAAGATGAGCTCGGTGAGTACTTGTAGCTTGCTGAGCTTAAGTAAGGGACAACCACCAATCATTAACCTTTGAAATTATTTGAGCAGGATCCTCAACCATGTCTTTGAACACTGAAACATTTCTAGTTTTCCATATAAACCAGCAAATACCTGCAACTAGATTCATCATTTCTTTATTTCCATTCTCTTTGAGCATTTTCTCTGTTCTTTTCCACCATTGAGAAAAACTCATGAAGCCAATAATGTTTGGAATATATCCCATTTGAGATGCATGCCAAATCAACCTTGAGTGATCACAGAAGAAGAGCATATGCTCGATAGATTCAGTTTCAAGAGAGCAGCGGGGACAGTTACTGTTAATTGTAGAGAATCTCTTAAGAAGAGCTTCACAAGTAGGGAGACCATTTTTGCAACACCTCCAAATAAACATTTTGATTTTTGAAGGGCATGAAAGCGACCAGACAGTCTTCCACAGTTACCATGAGATTGGGTAGAGCTAGAAGGAGCCTCTGCTTGAGAATCAAGGGATCTTTTAAGCAGGTGGTAGGCAGATTTGACTGAGAAAATACCATTAGCATTGGGATGCCAGATAATTTTGTCACTACCTCTGGAAGTAGAGATAGGGATACGCTGAATGGCATGTTGCTCTTCTCTAGTAAATAAGCTTTGCAATTTAATACAGTCCCATGAACCAAAATTCTGGTCAATTAAGTCTCTAACCATGTACATACTGCTATTTCTCGGCTTGGGAGAGCTGATTTTAAAGTTCGAGAGAGTTGGTACCCAAGGGTCTTGCCAAATGTCTATCTTTTCTCTATAGTGCACATTCCAGCGATAGCCAGAATTCGAAAGATCTCTACCCTAGAGAAAGCTTGACCAAATCCATGAGGGTCTAGTACCTTTTTTAGCATTGAGAAAACTAGAAAAAAGGTAGTAAATACCACTGAGAATTCTGCTACTCAAAGCATTCGGTTGTTTAATGAGCCTCCATCCCATTTTTGCTAGAAGGGCAGAATTGAAGAGGTTCAACTGTCTGAATCCCAAACCACCATCAAATTTGGACTTTGTCATGTCATTCCATTTAACCCAACAAATTTTCCTGTCTTCTATACTTTGTGACCACCAGAATCTTTGGATTATTTTCTCTATTTCATGCACTACCGAAGCCGGGACTTGCGCTAAGGATATAACATAAGTTGGGAGGGCTTGCAGCACTGCCTTCACCATGACTTCCCGTCCTGCCAATGAGAGAAATTTACTTTTCCAGTTCTTGATTTTGTCCCTAACCCGATTCAATAGAAAAGAACACATCATTCTTTTGGATTTCGCCCATTCAATGGGAAATCTAAGGTATTTGGAAGAGTATGAGGACTCCTTTATCTCAAAAAGGCGACAAGTATTATGTTTGATGTCATTTGGAGCATTTTTACTGAAGAAAATTTCAGACTTGTGCAAGTTGATACTTTACCCTGAAGCCTTAAAATAGGAAGTTAGGATGCTTTTAATCACAAAAGGGATCATCAGCACTACTTTCACCAAAGATAATTGAATCATCAGTAAAAAATGAGTGAGTAAGTTTAGGACAAAACTTGGTAATTTTAACTCCCTTGAGAAGATTTTTGTTCAAATGACCAAGAAGCATATGGGAGAGAACATCAGCAGTAATAATGAAGAGATAGGGAGATAATGGATCTCCTTGCTTAAGACCACATGAAGCTTTAAAGAAATTAGTGTTTTGGCCATTGATGGAGAGTGAATATGTGACTAAAACGACACACTCTTTGATCCAGTTAACCCAGGTGCTGTTAAATCCAAGTTTGCGAAGAGCCGCAAATAAGAATCTCTAGTTGACTTTGTCAAAAGCCTTGGAGAAGTCAAGTTTGACAGCAAAGAAATTCTTGGAGCCTTTGAATCTAGTTCTGAAATCATGCATTACTTCATGATTAATAATGATGTTATCTTGAATGTTTCTTCCCTTCACAAAACCGCATTGGTTTGGAGTGATGATAGATGGAAGCAATGCTTTTAATCTGTTAGTTAGGACTTTGGAGATGATTTTGTAGCTGTAATTACAGCAACTAATTGACCGAAAGTCATGAAAGGTTTGGGGATCTTTGATCTTTGGCACTAAAGCTATAGTGGTCTGATTTAGGTAATTTGGCAACCGGCTAGAAGTAAAGAAGTTCTTGACCATGTTGACAATGTCATCTTTGACAACAATCCAGTGGGTTTGGTAAAAGGCTTCGGAGAAGCCGTCTGGTCTAGGGGATTTAAGTTTCCCTAGGGAGAAAACAACAGCTTCAATTTCGTGCAAGGACACCTCTTGGGTTAAAGTATGATTCATGGCTTCGGTAACAATAGAGGGAATCCAATGGAGAGTTTGCTCGAGGTTAGAAATGTTTATGCTTTTGTAAATCTCCTGAAAATGAGTAAGTGTAGCTTTAGCAATGCTCTCTTGGTTAGTTAGCCAAGTGCCACTATTGCTTTTAATTTTCTTCACTTGGTTCATTTGTCTTCGCTGAACTACTGTAAGATGAAAAAACTTGGTGTTCTTATCCCCATTTTTCAGCCATTGAATATAAGCACGTTGTTGCCAATTTATTTCTTCCTGAGAGTAAAGCTTCTTGATTTCTGCACTTAGTTGTTTCTCTTCTTTTTTGTGCAGTCTGAAAAATCACCACTCAATCGTTCCTCACGTAAGGCCTCTAAGTTCTTGATTTTTACCAAAATATTGCTACCTTTTGATTTTTTCCATTTAATTAGCTCTGCCCAAAGGTTGATAATTTTCATTTGAAAAGAGTTGTTGCCTGGTCCAACCAATTTGTTGTCTTTCCAAGTTTTGGCAATAAGTTCAGCCCATTCGGGATCCACATCCCATTTTGCTTCATACTTAAATCTTCTTCTTATAACAGGGGCTTTGGCATTTAGAAGAAGGATGAGTTATCTATGATTAGATCCTAGGAAAGATTCATGGATTAATTGAGAAAAACTAAATAGCAATCTCCATTGAGCATTAGCAAGAGCACGGTCCAGCCGAGCTTGAATATTCCTGTCACCTGCTTGCTTGTTATGCCAAGTGAAAGGTTTACCCACAAATTCAAGATCTACCAAATTGCAGTCATCAATAAATTGGGTAAAAGGTTTAAGCAAACCTGGGGATAAGAAGAGACCACCCCGCTTCTCATGTGGGAAAAGACAGGAATTAAAATCACCGAGAAGAAGCCATGGGTGATTTGAGTTAAGATTCAGATATTTTAATTCTTCCAAGACTGTGGATCTGTACTCCCTTCTCGGATTCCCATATACGCCAGTAAAATGCCAAGTTTCATCATGCTCAATCACTGCATCAATATAATGCCTAGACATGCCCTGTATTTTGATCCCCCATTCATCATTTCACCACAAAGTTAAGCCTCCTGCTGCACCGATAGGATCCACATAAACACTGTGGCTAAAACCCATTCTAGATCGGAGAGGTTCTAGATAAGAGGATTGTTGTTTTGTTTTGATTAGAAAAACTAGGTTTGGTTTGCATTTTTTGATTGAAGATTTTAGGGCTTTTACTGTTAAAGCATTGCCAAAGCCCTGGAAATTCCAAGATATAACAGGAAGGGGATGAGGTAAGAACAGAGGTGATGCAAAGGAAAAGGGTGAAAATAAGCAAGAATACCAGGAAAATGGAGAGGATGAAATGGAAGGCGAGATTTGACAGATCTAGGTTGGAGGTAAAAGGAATGGTGGAGCTATCGGAGAAGCTATTAAAATAGAGGCACTGAACAGATCTATATGCAGAAGGCAAGAAGAAGCTCACAAAGAGCACAATACTTGAAACTCATAGAGAGCACTGTTACGAGAAGCTCACAAAGAGCATGCCTCCACCCTTTCCAAGATGTTTGATAGAGATATGTTAGTGAGAAACACTAATAGGAATATCAATCACTTAAAAAAACTCTCGCTTTCCCATCCGTACATCGTCTCTTTTCCTTCTGCATCTAGATTCTTCTCTTTACTGTTAAAGGATGATTTTTGGCCAAAAAATACCCAAAAAAATTTATTTTCTACAATATTAATAGTAACTTAACTTGATTTGGGCTCAGATCTCAAATTATAATGAGTTTTTAACTCATCTTATGAATAATTTTTTTAGTATTTATGTGGGTTTAATTTCATGTTGTACAAGTTTAATTAAAAGTTCAGTTTGTCTGCTGAGAGCAGTATCTAGATATAGAAGAAGTTAGTTATAACCAAGGCAAGAATGAGTTCCTTCTCATGGCTGCCAATGGTTGCTCCGGTGTGTGCCGAATTTCAGCATCAGTGATTACAATGTATGTTGGACTTCAGGCTAATTCAGAGGCGAGGATTTCGATAAGCAGTTTCTGTTGTAGTAGCAGATGGAGGCAGTCATTCCCATGACCCAGGCTATTTGGTTTGTTTTATGGCTTCGTCCGGTCAATCCTAAGTTAGGTTATGTACTGGTTTTAATTAGTCTGAATGTGGTTACTGATGGAGTAGCCCTTATACAAGGATGGTATATTTTCATCCTCTGATTTTGTTTTTGTCCACTGGGCAAGAATTCTTGATTCCCCTTCTTAGGGTGTATGCTTTGTTTTTTAATGGAAACTATATTATAAAAAAAAAGGATATGTTAGTGAGAGAAAGTCTCTCCATGTTACAGTGCTAACAGTGGAGCAGCTTCTGCTGCTATGTTGTATGGTGCTTAACTTAGCTTTTCTACATATTCTTCCTCTTAACCAACACAGCCATAACGACTTTATTCATCACCTGTCCATTTGGTCAACTGCACTTGATCCCAACCTTCAACAAAACAGCCATAACGATCTTGTTCATCACCTGTCCATTCTGTCAACTGCACCTAATCCCAACCTTTAACAACTCAATCATATTCTCGGTGGTTATGAAAACCTCTTCAGTCATGGTTATAGTGTTAACACTAAATTTATCAACATAGCTCTTTTCAATAATGAATCTATAAAGGGAGTATATTCTGATTGTAAGAGTGTCAAAGATTTCTTCAACAAAACTAGAAGCAGATGCAAATCTCTCTGTTTTGCTTTCGATCTCATCATGACCAAGTAGTGCTATCTATGTGGCTTATTCAACCACATTAGTAAGAATGCTCATGGTCCTTGGCTCCATGAGGAACCATAGCGAAAGGCAGCGCTTCACCCTCCTATGTCCATAGAAGTGGGATCATCCATAACTGCGCTTTCAAGTTACATTCAAAAGCTATCGCTGAATACAGGTTCAGCTTCTCCTTCTACAGCACGTGCTCTCCCATTGCCACTTACCGTGAGTCTTGATAACAGTGCGCTAACGAAGCATAATAATCAAGGAGTTGCTAATGATGCTCTGCAGACTTCTTCCAGTCAGCACGCTTCTGTCAATAGGCAACTAGAGGTACGGGATGATGGAAGCAAGGACTTATCTTCGAGATTAGCTTTGGAAAATTTGGTTGGACTGAACTTAAAAAGGAAGGAGCCATTGGCGCATAAAGAAGAAGAAGCCCAATCCTGTGTTGAGCTGTCTCCTTCAAAAGCAAAACAATCAAATTCTGATATAGGCCCAAGCTAGCCAATCTTTTTAATTGTTGGTAGCCTATCAAAGACAGGCCCATATACCATTGTTTCTCTCGTTGAAAACTTTAAAATTGTAATGTTAACTATGGAATCTCTCTCAGGCAGCAATTCTGGTAACCATGGCAAGTCTAGTAGCGCTAGGATGGGAGCTAAATCTGCTAATATAAAAATTAGGAAATTTTGCATGAAGGAGATGGCTCAATCCTCTCAATCTTCGCCCAAACCGTAGGAAGACTCTCCCACCATCAATGCCAACTAATCCAGAATAGCTTAGTTTATTCCTTTTTGCTTTTGGTTTGGCTAGTTAAGTTAGTTATAATTGTTTACTTCTACCTATTGGTTTCTTGTTAGTAGAAGTAAAATTGGTGACTAGCTATGGCTGTTAGTTGTTGGCTTTTTATGTATTGCTCTTCTCTTTTAATGAAATATTACTTTCCTATGGTTAAACCATGTTCGTTTTAAATTATAACATTTAAATTGGATCAATTAAATTTTAAATTGGTGCTCCAAATCAATCAATAGTTGTAAACCACATTAGACATTTATTATTTGGTTTCAATCCTTAAATTGGAATGAAATGAAAACAATTGATATGAGGTACCTTTTTCATGGTTTAATATTTTAATTTACTTAAATTGAAAAAAAAAAATTATTTGATCCGAAATTTTTATTTTTAACTGATTTAATATTATTTCATTTATTAGATTTTAATTTTTAAAATATATTCTTTTATTATAAAAATATAGATTTTATTAAAAATAAATAAATTGTGTTATACTGTGAACACAATGTGTATATAGAGATTTTAGGAGTAATTTCACAAACTTCCTAACTTAGAATAACTTCCTAATTCAGAGATCTTAATCTTGCATATATCAGTTAGCTTTAACTAAATATAAGCCGACCTTTCTTTTTTCTCTCGAGTCTTCCTCTACTTTCTTCCTGTTCATTGCCTTATACCTGCTTAGTTCTTGGGATAAATTTTTGGCCACTTTTGGCCGGAAATTGATCCTCTTATTTTCTATTGTACATACTTTCTCTTATCTACTTAAAATAAGTTGTAGGCTATCTAAATCTAGGGTTATATCCCTATTTTGCTTGCCTTTTGTGGGTATCTTGCTCTCTCTCATGAGAGTTTTCTGGGTGATCAAGGAAGGTTTGATGATGGTGTTTCTCATGATGAAGAAGAAGAAGACCTTTCTTTTTATGGAAATCCTTGAGTTGGCTTCCCCAATTTTTAAGAGTTTTATCATATATTGCAAAATGGGTTTTGCCACACCCATATTTTCGCTGAGGATGCTAAAGTGTTGGTCTGATTTACTCTCTGGAATTCCCTTTACTTTAGTTAAGAGTTTGGCCTTCTTGCTTGCAAACAATCAAATCCTCTTACAGCGGCACCATGTTTCAGTGGTTGTTTTTATTTTATTTTCTATTGTTCTTTTCTTCTTCTTCTTCTTCTTCTTCTTCTTCTACCTGTTTATGATCTATATCTTCAAAGCAAGATTAGTTCCTAGTGTTTGTAGTTGTTGTACATCTTGTTCTCTTCCTTGTACCCTAAAGTTTAATTAATAACATAATTTTCATTTGATCAAAAAAGAATTCTATGAATAAGAAATTAAGAAAACCTTTTCTTCCTCTCTGATTACATGGTATTAGAGCAGTCACATAAATATTTTTTTCTTTTTGCTATCAGTCTTGTCTCTGCTTGACAAGAAACCCTAGTTTTGGGTAACCACTTTCCAGCCCCTTTTTTTGTCTTTCATCGCCAACACTTGGAGGTGCGCCCCCTGCCGACCGATCCATTCACAACAACCGGTCACCGAATTTGACAATCTCAAGTGAAGGAGTTATTGTTTCTGGTGCTCTTGTCCGGCGTCAACTCATTATCTCCTGCCAGTCGACAAGCACTCCTTTTCTCTCTTTGTTGGTCCTTGATATTTTGGCCTCTTTTGCTGTTCCTTGTGATTCACCGATCAGTTCTTTTGTAGCCCTCTTTTATACTGTTTTATGGTATTGTTTTGTGGTGGCCATTGTACTATCACTCTATTTTGGTTGGGTCTTTAGCCCAAGTGGTGTTGATTGGCTGCTATTATTCTTTCTTTGGGAATTTTTTTCTATCTCTGCGTTAGCATATTTATCATGGCTGAAGATAAAAGTGTGGTTATCACTGATATAGTGCCTGTGATGTTTAAAATTACGGAACATAAATTGGATGGTTCTAATTATTTGGATTGGTCTAAAACTATCTGAATTTATCTCTGTAGTATTTCTATGGACGCTCATCTTACTGATGCACTACCCACAGATAATACTTATGTCACATGGCTATGAGATGATGCCTGATTATTTTTACAAATTCGGAACTTTATTAACACTTATATTATTAGCCTAATTAACCACTATGAGTATGTTAAAGAGTTGATAGACTATTTGGAGTTTTTGTATTCTGAAAAGGGAAATATTTATTGTATTTATGAGGTGTGTAGAAGTTTTCATCGGGCTTATAAAAAAATCATACTATGCAGACTTATTTTATGCAATTCAAACGAGTCTATGAGGAGTTAAATGTTTTATTACCCTTCAGCCCTGATGTTAAAGTTCAACAAGCTCAAAGGGAGCAAATGGATGTTATGAGCTTCCTATAGGGTTTTAACTCTCAGTTTGAGTCTGCTAAATCTCAGATCCTCTCCAACGCTAAAATTTCATCTCTTCAAGAGGCTTTCACTCGATTGCTTCTCACATATACTAGCACCTCTATCTCTCCATCTTTTTCTTCTAGTGCTCTTGTTAGCTGTAATAATAATTCCAGAGGCCGAGGTAGAGGGCAAGTGTCTGGCACTCGGGGTCATCAAAATTTTGAGACAAGGGGGAGTCATATGCTACTACTGTCATGAACTAGTACACACCATACATGATTGCAAAAAATTACAGACGAGATGTCACTGCCATTGCTGACTCATGTACATCTTCCTCTTGTCTCTTGTCAATATCATCCAAATGAATTATAAATTCTGAAGCCACAGATCATATGACAGGTTATCCCATCTTTTCTTCACCTTTCAAACTCATAACTCTAGTTCCCATGTTACTTTAGCAGATGGTTCCTTCTCGTATGTTCTTGGTTCCGGCACTATTAATTTAACTCCTTCCCTATCCCTTTCCTCTGTGTTGAGTCTCTCGTAGTTTTCATTCAATTTAATTTTTATTAGTAAACTCACACATGCTTTACGATGTTGTGTCTCATTTTTTGTTGATTATTATGTATTTTAGGATCTTATGACAAAGAATATTATTAGTCAAGGACATGAATCAGGCGACCTTTATGTCTTGGATACTTTGATACCTCAACCGGTTGCTTAATCTAGTGTCTTGACTCCTTTCAAAGTTCATTGTCGACTGGGACATCCCTATTTTCCTTTATTAAAGAAATTATATATATCCTATGTTTCATAGTGTATCAACCTTAGATTGTGAGTCGTGTCAGTTTGCCAATGTCTGTCTTCATGTTCTAGAGTTAATAAATGGGCAAATCTCCCTTTTGAGTTAGTCCATTCTGATGTTTGGGGTCCATGTCCAGTTGTGTCTAAAACTGGTTTTTGATATTTTATTACTTTTGTTGATGACTTTTTCCTATGACTTGACTTTATCTTATGAAAAATCGCTCTGAGTTATTCTCACATTTTACTAATTTTTGTGCTAAAATTAAAACTCAGTTTAATGTTTATATACATATTGTGAGAAGTGATAATGCTAAAGAATATTTCTCTCAGTCATTTTAGGATTACATGACCCAAAATGGAATTCTTCATCAATCTTCCTGTGTTGACACAATATCCCAAAATGGTGTGGCTAAAAGAAAGAACAGACATCTTCTTGAAACAGCTAGAGCCCTTTTGTTCCAAATGCAAGCTCCTAAATACTTTTGGGCAGATGCAATTTCTACTACTTATTTCCTAATTAATCGGCTGCCATCAACCGTTCTTTATAGTGAGATTGTAAGATATCATTGAAATGGAACTTAAATTCATTTATGAATTCAATTTTAAATTAAATTAGAGTTCGACTTGATTATAGTAATAAAATTCAAACAAAATTTTGTCAATTTAATACATTTGCAATCTTTTACACTTGACATTTTTATCAGTTTGCCTATTTAACTTATAAAATAACTATTTAGACATTTAAACTTGTTAAAAACATAATGTATCAACACTTTTTTTATTTTTTGTTAAATAGTTTTGTTTGTAATTTAAAATACGCACAATACATCCATAGCCATATGTACTTCACATAAATTTGTCATTTTAACCTATGTACTTATAATTTTATCAAATTAATACTTTAACTTATCTATGACTTATTATATAAACACTTGTACTTGCATGACTTTATCATTTTATCTCGTGTACTTGTATAAATTTATCACTTTGCCATTATTTGTAGGTTGTCGTGTCATCCATGTGTTTTGCCAACAGTACAAACAGATATTTTTACAATAGATTATAAACAAATTGAGGTGTTTATTTAGTAAAATTAAAAATACAGAGAAGATAAAATGATAAATTTATATAAATACAGGTGGTTACATTTGTAATGTACCTTTAAAATAAAATTGTTTAGATATTTGAATCAAATGAAAAATATTTATAGATAATATTATCAATAAATTAAAGTGTTAAAATAGTAAATTTATAATTTAAAGAGAAAGGGAGGACAGCAAATATATGGAGGCAAAATTTGGTAAGCTGATGGTGGAATTGTTGAGAATTTTTACTCCTCTATGGATTGGACCGTAAGTAAAGACAAAAAGTTAACAAAAGCAAAATTAGAGCCTTATACTTTTTTTTTTTTTTTTTCATGCACTCACTATCTCTCCCTCCCGCGAAAATAAATAAATAAATGAAACGCGGAGCGCCAAACGAAAGAGTGTAAATGTAATCATAAGAAAACGCATTAATAATAATGAATAGAAATAGTCACAAATCTTAAACTGATCTGAGAGTGATGCGGATGATTCTCAGCTGAGCCAATCACCACCGCCAAACGCGAGTGGCGGGGGTGACGTAACTGCAGGCCTAGGCGGACCCCGCCAAACCCTCGGGATTCGCTTCGCTACGAATTTCTCGTATAATTTTGGGGGACCAATTCCAGCCACCTATTACTATGAGTGGCCACGACCAGAGTAGAGAATTTTTTTACAAATTATAGCAACTTTTACTTTTTGCCCTTAAATATTTTTATAAATTATATTATTAAAAAATAAAAAATTATTTACAAACTAAATATATTTAATTATTGTACGATAGATTTACTTTAACACACCTTAAATTTTAAGTTAAAAAATTGTAAAAATTAAATAAAATTTTAAAAAATAAATATTAATTAATACTATCATGCGCAATTTTAAAATTGCGACCATTTTTTTTTTTTTTCCTTGTGGCGTCGGCGTCCTATATTTTATTTTGCCTCCTCTCACTCTTTGCTCTCGCTCTCCTCGTGTTTTCTTTTAAACGGATCGAAACCGAAACGCCTCTACTCTCCTACTCTACTCTCTTCCACTCTTCCCATCCGTTCTTGCTGCTGCCGTTTGATTGTTTCTTTCTTTCATTTTGGGTTTGGAGATGAGATCTTCAAGGCAAGAATCAAGATTAACAGTACCGTTACAATGATCAACTAATAAATGTAATGTATTCTTTTCTTTGCTTCTAATCTAATCTATTTAAGTTGATCCATGATTTCACTCTTCAGCAGCTAACCACCAGCACCACCACCGATTACTCTACATCTGTTTTACGTTTAATTCTTTTTTGCTTCACGAGGAGGGTGTTTAATGTCTGTTTCTTGAACCTGCATTATTTCCTTGGAGACTTTTCTTTTTTATAACTTTTTCGCCGGTACGCTCTCTTTCTTGGTAATGGTACCCACGAACGCATATGTTTCTTTTCTTTTAATTTCGCTGTTTTTGGCCTCCCATTGTGAGATTTGTGGTATTTTTTAGCAAGGGAAATTCTTTTCTTGGTTTTCCTGGCCACCAAACAGAAGCTGATATTTGTGTTTTTCTTTTCTTTTCATTTCTTTTAGCATGTCTTGTCAATGCTGTTTTTTTTTTTTTCAAACAAGGTTTCTTTTTAGATCTGCGGTTTGTGACTGTGAGTTGGATAAATGGAGTCTGTGTCTTATTTGGAGATTCATGGGGCAATTGATGCAAGAAAAAGAAAGATGTGAATATGGATGGTTGTCGTGTTCAATCTTTTCTTCAACGCAAGCAATGAGCTTGATCGTTTTCTTACTTCAAATGGCCTGATGAAAACTTGATTTAAAAATTGATTAATTCTTTGATTTCTGGAAATAATGCCATTATGAAGAATTGAAATCAAGTCATTTTTTTCCCCTTGATTGTCGTTTGATTTGCTGGCAATGTTCTTCTTTTTATATTGGCAAGTAGTCAAGAATCTCGGTGGTATACATGTTAATCGTATGAAATAATGCAGTTCTCTGACTGAGAGTTCTCTTGTATTCTCTCAAACATATTAGCAGGTAAATTTCTGCCCATGAAGAGCTCAAATAATTGAAGTGATGTCCAGTCTACGACAAAGTAATGCTTACCCAGGAGCTTCTGGCAGAACGAGATTCAGTGGAGACATGAAACGGAGTTCCAAACAACACCAAAATTCAAAGATGGTGGGGGACACTGTTTGTCCAACCCAAGCGACTCAGAATCTAAAGCATCAAGACGTGTTGAAAGCCAAAAGTTACATCAATAAGCCATATGGTGGTGTGCCCTGTGAACTTAAACAAAATCCAAGTAATGGGACCTTGGCACAACCCAAAGCTTCAGCGAATTGTCACCAGCTGGCCGTCACTGCAAGGGCACCAAAAGATGATGAGCTTGTCAAGTATATGTCCAGTTTGCCTAGTTATTTACAGCGGGTGGAGAGAACAGAAAACATACAAGGCAAGGCTTTTAATGTGGGGGTTTTGGATTGGGGACGTTTAGAGAATTGGAAATCCAATCAAAAGGGCATCCCAGTAGGTGTTGGTAATAATGCAATGTTGCCTAGCAGTAATTTGTCAACTAAAATGACTACTAGATCTCCTACCTTTCACAGCCCAGCACGAAATGACACTCTAACTTCTGAAAGCAAGCTGCGTCCTTCGCCTTCTTGCAGAAATATTTCTTCTCATAATGATAGCATTTCGCGAAATGCCAAATCATCTTTTCAGGGATCTGGGCGTTTTCAGGATGTGGACAATGCTCTCAGGAGCCATTTTGATGGACAGAAGAGGGCAGCATTCAGCTACAAGTCTTTAGATAGAAGTAAATCAGAAACAGTTTCTGAAAAGGGGGAGAAAAGAGAGTTGGATCGTAAGATCAGTTCAAAAGTTGATTATCGATCGTCGAACTCCAGTTATAAAAGGATGCCAGCAGGGCCTAGGGAAAGTGTGGGTTCTTCTGATAGGAAAGCCAAACAGAGAATCGAGTGCATGCAAGGAGCAGATATAAAGAGAAAAGCTTTCAAACAGAAGAGCCTTCCAAGCATGGGAGCATCATCGTCAGAGTCGGGAAACAATGACATTTCACTCAGTAAAGAGGAAAAGAAGAATGTTGATAACAGAATAAAGAAGAAAATGGAGTTGCAAAAACCAGTGATTGATCTTCCTCAAAATAAAGTTGATGGAAGCAAAAACATTGTTGTTCTTGTTCCTGCAAAAAAATTCCAGAGTAGCCCTTTAAGGCAACCAAGAAAGTCAATGGATGAGAATGTGACAGGTGCAACTCAGAATAGCTTGTCAGATGGCTTTTCTGACGAGGAGGTTTCCTCGTCAGAATTACATTATGAAATCCCTCACTCATGTCCTCTGCCTTCAAGAGCTGAGATTAACACAGAACCACGGGAGATGGCACCTGATCCAATTAATAATTGGGATGTGGAGTTGTCATCGGATGCAAGTAATGGTGCTATATCTTCAAGTGAAAATCTACTTAAAACTTCAACGAAAATGGATCAGGAGACAGCAGAACTGGCTGCTACAAGAGGTAGACATCCATCACCAAATCGGCGATTTAGCTTCAGCTTGGGTCAGATGACCAGAAGTTTCAGTTTCAAGGAGAATTCAGCCATCCCACAGTTGAGCTCCACACATGTTTCAGTGAAGTCTGGTCCTGTGTTATCCAAAGCTTACTCTGGTTTGAATAACTCAAATGGAGAGAAAGCAATTGGTCGTAACAGAGCTAGATCCAGCCCTCTGAGAAGGATACTTGATCCTTTACTAAGGTCCAGGGGCTCAACTCTGACAACTTCTGCTGGAACTGATCATTCATCTAGAGGAAGCCTGGATTCCGACAGCTATGAGCCAATTAATGCTACTGAATCACTTCAAAATGAAAAATTTGAATTGTCCAGTACACAGGCTCAGCTGATGGTTACAACAAGTAATGGATTTCCTTTGTTCAGATTTGCGATCAACAGTAAAAATATTATTGTTGCAGCTCCTATGAAAAATTTAACATTGACAGGGAAGAATGATCAGGACTGTAATTATGTATTGTACGCCATTGATGAAATCAAGAGAAAAAGTGGCAGCTGGATACATCAAGTTGGTAAAGAGAAAAGCTGCGGCTTTGTCTACAATGTGGTTGGCTATATGAAAGTAAATGGCTCTTTCATGGATCTGTACAGAAAGAATTCCAGTAACCAGTATATGGTAAAAGAGTCGGTTTTATTTGGTGCAGAGCGAAGACAGACAGGTCAGGCATCAGCTGAGTTGACGCCGAAAACAGAGCTTGCAGCTGTTGTTGTCAAGAAGCCTGGAGGAAACTTAAGTGGCTGTGACAGGTTGGGGAATGATAAAGAAACAGATTTCTCGTGTTGCCTGCCAGACAATGAATGTTCCAGTAGTTGTACAGTCATACTTCCTGGTGGAATTCATAGTTTGCCTAGCACAGGAATTCCTTCATCGTTGATAAATCGCTGGAGATCTGGTGGATCATGCGACTGCGGGGGTTGGGATGTTGGTTGTAAACTACGCATTTTATCTAATGAAAACCAACACCAGAAGCTTCAAAGAGCATCTGGCGCTCGCCATATGTCCGATCAATTTGAACTTTTCGTCCAGGTACTGCTTGTGTTTTGCCCGAGGAATATTTCTTTACATTCTGTTGGTAATTTTAATTGCTCAACCATCCAACCTACGTCTTTACTTTGCACCTCCATGCAGGGAGAACCTCACCAAGATACACCCATCTTCAGCGTGGCGCCAAAGGAGAAGGGGAAGTACTCGGTTGAATTCAGTTCATCAATTTCTCCATTACAGGCGTTCTTCATTTGTGTCTCAGTTATAAGCTGTCAGAGACCATCTGACATTAGTGAAGTGAGTAATGTGTATGATGAGAAAGTTCTTCACGCGTATGAAAAGGTAAATGGTGGAGTGAAGAAGATATGCACAAATGTTGTGGGCAATGCACCTATAAAATACACTCCATGTCCCCCAGTTTCCCCAGTTGGAAGGGTCTAGCTTCATGCCATGAGGCTCATTATTCTTGGTGCCTGCTTCTCTTTTAATAGCCAAACAATGGGGTAATACTATGTGCTTATAATACATTACACAGTGGTGATGTTAACTTGCCGGACAAAGATGAAGAAGTCTTAGAGGGAATACCTGATATGGTGTAAGTCACAATTTCGTTATCAGTTGTAATATCACCTTTGTATAAAGAAACAACTTCATCAAATATACACCTCTGAAATTTAGAGAGAACATCTTTCCCAAGGTTTAATTTTCTATGAAACAGCTTTTTACTCAAGATGCCAATGTGAAAAACATTGACATGGTAACTTTGAAAGGTTCCATAAGTCTAATTAATTATATATGGTTTTATTCTAAACAAACTCAAAAAATGTAATTGAAATGGAACTTGAATGGAATAATTGATTTAGTTCATCACATAAGTTCATTCTAAACAAGTAAAAATGGCAGATGCCACAGATGCTTAATTTGAGAATTCTAGCTACATAATATATGTGTATATATATAGTCACGCGCACTGTGGGAAAGGAATGCAGAGGATTTTGGTCTCACCAAATTACTTCTTGCTGCTAATGGAAGATAAAAGTGGAAATGCCATGCATCTTGGCAATTCCATTTACACTATTGGCCGATCTCTGTAAGTAATTCATCTTTAGAAGTTAAGCGCATGCAGCAATAACAAGATTTTACTCTAATTCACCCTGACCAATTTCGATTCAAAGCACAAGACTCAAATTCCATCAAGATACTACGGATTGTAGCTATAATCCAAAAGAATCTGCACTTAAAAAGCAATTGAAGGAAACCAAAAAAAAGAGTTTCTTATAAGTCAACAGGTGAAGCATGGTGAATACAGATGAACCATTGACCATCAATCCTCTCAAAAACATTTGTTACAAACTGAGCTCCCCAACTGCTGCCTTTTGTCCTGATAAATTCCACACATGTAACGTAACCTACATCCCCTCTAAAATGAACTCGTGTATTTTTCAATTCGATGTCCAGCGGGAAGTCATAGTTCATCCATACAAGCTCCCAGCTCTCCATAACATCATCATAACTGATAACTCCACTGGCACCTGGGTGCACACAGCAGACATTATCCCCTTTTGCCCAAAGGGTCTGCATTGTAGCTAAATCACCATTCCTGAATGCATTATAAAACCGAGCATTTGCTGCTAGCACTGAAGCCTTGCTATCCTCCTGGAGCAGTCGAAGGCTATCCCTGATTTTTGCAGCTTGGGCATAGTTCTCTTCTTCAATGGCAATCTCCAGGTCCCGTGTCAACGCTTGCTCATTCAATATGATGCTTTCACCACTTAGCATTTCCTCTGAATCTTCACTTTTTACTTGACATGCTCTTAATGACAAGAAGCAGGAAGCTTTTGAAAAGGGTGCTGCTTTAATATAAATCCACCAACTAATAAGAAATTGTTTTTAAGCAACAAAAATGCAGAAACTTATAAAATAAACCCACCCTAAACAGATATAATTGGATTATAGATCCACACGGCAAAACTTACAAGTTCGTCCTACAACGTGCAACTTGAGAGGACAATAATGCATTGCAGTAGCAGTAGGCGCAAACTGCTTCAGGGAGGGATAAGGGAGTTGGGGAATCCTCTTGAAACTATTAATGCAAGAACATGGCAGCCGCCTATCAATAAAATTTACCTACAACAACATTCCAAGCTAAAGCAAGTCCGTACAAAACCATAAATTGAAGAAAACAAAGTACTACTACTACACACCACAGGTGATTAGAAACTTCATCCTCAACCGTCTAATTGAACATTTTGCACTACCCAATTTACCAATGAAGCCTAATTTGCAAAATATAGTGTTCTAACATGAATTCTTGGAGTGAATATTTGCCCTTTACTTTTTCTTGAAATTCTGATATAATATCTTGTTAAGTTTCCCGAGTAACAAACAGAAAAGGCAAGAAACTTTTGGTCCCATTTTAAATCTAAGTTTCTAAAACACACTCAATCCAAAAAACACATAAACCCCAAATGAAATTTCGATTCAAATATGCTAATAAAACGGGGAAACAAGCAGATATAACCAAAAAGAAACTGAGAATTAAGAGCTCACTTTGTAACAAAAGGTAGATCCACCAAGTGCCATGATAAATCGAGGTTATTTTGACAGTGCCCAAACAGTTGGAGAGATTTAGGGTTGGGGTTTTTGGGACTGCCAGAGTACAGTTCTGAGGATTCTTGTGAAGTTGGAGTTGGATCAGGGGAAGGATGTACTCACTTAACTCTTTAACAGATGATGGAGTTGCTGCTACCTATTCAATGTTCATAGAGAAAAGGCGAGGCCATTGCAGCCCAATCTAGCAGATGTGGGTGGGCTAAAACTACCTTCCTATAAGCATTTTTTATATACATCTAAAGAAGGCCATATCAGTTGATGAATAAACTTAGGTGGGCTTTAGCTATCTTTTCTATGTTTTGTTTATGTGCATGGGTGTGCTTTGTCTTGTCCCTAACTTTTTATTAATATAGATATTTGATTTAAGTATCAATCCACTGTATAATTAGAGGTTAATTCTTTTTGTTTAAATTAAATAAAAAATTTATTTACAAACCAACGATGATATAATTCGAATCTTACGTTTCATTATATTCTTGAAGAAAAATAAATATTAAACTAGTCACTCAATGATGGCCTTGCTCACATTTTGTTAAAAGACATTTTAGTATGTAAATTTTAAATTATGTTGTTGCTAATTTATAAAATTAATTTTTATATAATTTTTTTTAAAAAAAAAGACCACCACATATTTTGTCTTCGGTCATTTGTAATCAAACTATAATTAGAATATTAACTTATGGAGAAAATCTTGATCCTATAAAATGAAAATTATTTTTGATACACTTTAATATATATATATATATATATATGGGCATATGTCAAGTCTAGTTGTAGTTTAATTCGAGTCAAGTGTTTGATGAAAATAATTATTTGTGATCAAAATTTGGCAAATGATCAAATCTTAAGATAAGAAGGCTATTTTTTTGTTGTTGTTACAAGTGGGGCAAGATTAAAGAAGGGGAGGCTGGAGAGGACCCATTATGTAGACATTGATAAAGGAGAAGAGGGAAAGATTTTCAATTTTCTTTATTAATCAAGATCAAGATGACTAAGAAAGATGCATTTATTAAGAATAATGCACATATTGATGCAAACAATTTTGTATTCCGTTAATACAAAATTTTACTCTTTAATTGATTAAAAAATTTCATAAATTCTATTAACAGATTTTCACTGCTTTTATAATATTATTTGGTTCGAATTAAATTAATTAAAATTGCAGCGTATTTTAAATAACATCTTGTGAAAAAAAAAAACACAAAGAAACATGGATAGGAGACAAATTAGTAAGGACTGAATGATTGATTGATAGTTGATAAAATAAATAGTGCAATTGTGCAAATTTCATTTTCAGAAATCTCAACCGTTGGGTTGGCCCCAAACTGTCATGTAATTTCGTTGGTGGCTCCATATCTAAAATCTTGAGCTAAACACCACATGAGAAGGTTCAAATGCTGCAGAGCCCACATGTTGCTTTGACGACGCCGGTTGTTGGAGTTGGACCTGTTTCGAAGTCAAGTCAAATATTTTTTTTTTTTTTTTCATTTTTTGAACAAGTAAACCACACCAATTTTTAGGTCAAAATGGGTTTCCTAATCGATTTACTCGTGAAATAATTAATTAATGTATGTTTCAAACTCATTAATATAACTTTCTCAAAATAAAATCATTAATATAACAATGCAATTTTTTTATTTATATTAACCATTCTAATAAATAATATGTATTATTAATATTAATGACCGTCTAAAACGAATAATAAAACATTTTATCACGGGATCAAGGTATTTGATAGAGAGTATGGTCTAATCCCCCAACTCTTTAACTCTCACATATCATGCCATGAGACTTACTCATTATATTACTGTTAAAAAAAATTATAATTATATATAAATATTAAATACTTAGAATAAATAGTATCATAATATGATGTATGTATATTTAGGGCCAACAAACTTCTTACTATAATTTTCTTTGATTTGATATTTTAGTATCTGATAATTATATTTTAATTATCCTAAAATTCGTATCAATTGAACTCTATAAAAAAATTTTTCAATATTTATTTCTCTATTTATAAGATTCAAATTTTAATTACTACTTAATAAAATTTAAAATTAAAATTTTCACCACTTTAATCATTAAATAGTTTTCATCATAATTTTTTTTCTTTTTTAATATAAACTATCAAAATTTAGAGTCCATTTAACTCTAACTAATTTAGTTTGATCTAAATAAAATTATAAAAATTATAAAAAATTTTCAATAATTAATTTAAAATACAGTTATATACACCACAATTTAAACTTGTAATATTCCTTAATTAAAAATAGACCTCTAATTTCAACAATTTTATTGATAAGTGTTTTCATATCATAATCTCAAGGTTTTTGTTTTTGTTTTTTTCAGAAAAGGCTTCACAATGCAAAAACTTAGCATGTGCTTTACCACCTCCCCCAATTAACGGCCACATGGTAATGATAATTGAATCTTTTTAGGTGTTTAGGGTGAAGAATTTGGTGAGATTTAAATCCTATAAATTTATATATACATAAAAGTGCATATGGTTGTGGAGAGTTATTTGTACGGTAACCATAAATGACATTTTTTATCATGGAAGAAAATATATGGTCGGTAGAACACATGTTGGTCTTGGTCAGCAATTAGATTTGACCCCAAATACATAGCACATAGTTTTGGGACCCCCCAACCATCCATAATCAAATGCCATAATTTTAAAAAAAAAATTGTTGGTATTTAAACTCCATTAAATTCTAATTAATCCAATTCGATCTCAACAGAAACATAAAAACAGTAAAAATCTTTTAATAACTTGTTTAACGTAATTGTGTATATTAGAACTCAAACTTGAAATCTAACTTAAAAAAACACAATTCTATAATAATTGATCAAAAAATTGTTGATATACTATAATCTTTTTCAATGGACCCACTTGTAAAAAAGATGTTCGATATCGTAACCTAAAGTTTAAACCTATATAAAACAATTGCATTTTGCTAGATGTTTAGTAAGGATAAAAAGTGGAAGAAAAGTCAATTAAATTTGAAAAATGAGGGGAATGATTTCATGGTATACATCATTTTAGATATTTCGATTCATTTTCTATTAAATAATTTAGTTGGTATTGCACTTCATTTAAATAAAAAATACACATAACGT
>CATIWK010510349.1:0-17762 GCA_949634005.1 Mallotus japonicus
GTTTAGTGAAGGTTTAGCTTTGTTTCGAAGAATGGTTTCATTTGAAAGTATCAAACCAAGTGAGATAACTATTCTTGCTATTTTACCAGCCATTTCAAATATGGGTGAATTGAAGAATTGCGGATTGATTCATTGTTATGTGGAGAAAAGAGGTTTTAATGCTTCTGAAATACGTGTTACTAATTCGGTAATAGATGCTTATGCAAAATGTGGTTGCATAGTTAGCGCATCAAAATTTTTTGAGGAGATTTCGATTGAGAGGAAGAATTTGGTATCTTGGACGTCAATCATTTCTGGCTTTGCAATGCACGGAATGGGAAAGGAAGCAATGGAAATATTTGAGAGGATGGAGAAAACTGGCTTGAAGCCTAATCGAGTGACGTTCTTGGGTGTTTTGAACGCCTGTAGTCATGGAGGATCGGTTGAAGAGGGATATGAGCTTTTTGAAAAGATGGTAAATAATTATAACATTTCGCCAGACATTAAGCATTATGGATGTTTAGTAGATATGCTGGGCAGGACAGGGAGGTTGGAAGAAGCAGAGAAATTGGCCTTGGAAATTCCTAGGGAAATAGTTAATGTTATAATATGGAGAACTCTTTTGGCTGCGTGTAGCTTTCATGGTAATATCGAGATGGGTGAGAGGGTGACAGGAAAGGTAATGGAGATGGAGAGAGGATATGGTGGGGATTATGTGCTCATGCATAACATTTTCGCTGGTATTGGGAGGTTTGATGATGCTGAAAAGCTGAGAACACTGATGGATAGGAGAAATGCCTTCAAAGTTCCTGGCCATAGTGTGGTCTGACTGATTGCAATGGTGGATCATCCTTCTATTAATAAATATTTGGTAAGCTACTATATCTGTTCCAACCTTACGTCTCTATCAGCTACTCATCTTCTTCTTCTTTTTTTCTTGGTTTCTGTTTTGTTTGGTTGTTAGGAAAATCAAGATGATGAAAGAAAAATTTAGTTTTGGTGTTTGTTCCTTGTTTTCCTCTATATAGAAAGTCTTCATTTGATGAATTTTTAAGGGTTTTAGTGTTTAATCGATTTTGGTTCTAGGCATTTTTAGAGATTCTGCTTTTATTTTATTTCGGCCAGGTTAACTTAGGGATACATTTAGTTTGGTACTTAATTTAAAGAGTTGATTTGCTATTTTTTGTTTGTTTCTGTTCTGTTTAATTGCTAGGAAAATCAAGATGATGACAGAAAATTTTATTTTTTGTGTTAGTTCCCCTTTTTCTTCTATATAGAAAGTCTTTATTTGATGAAGGATTGTGAAATTGAAGAGTGTTCTATAGACACAGGTTGTGAATTTTAAAATAAATTTTTGATCTGATAAATTCATTGCATTATATTTTTGTGCACCACAAATGGAATGAAATGAGACCCAAATCATAAAGATACTTCAATTTTCAAGACCTTGCATGGTTTCTTCTTATCATTGTCTTTTTCTTGATGTTTAATATCTACAGAAGTGTCTAAATTTGAACACTGAATTCCTCCTAAATTATGCTTGGATTCATTTATTTGAAAGTAACTGAAGTGGTCATTGTTAATAAAGAATTCAACTTTCTACATTTTTGCAATTGTAGTTTTTCCCCAAGACACAGAAATAGATTACGCAAGCAGATCAAAGGCAACTAAATTGCTGCTGCAGCCAGTGGGAAGGATTTGGAAGGCATCTACCACTAGCATCTTTTATGGATTGTTTTGTAAGTCTAGCTTTATGCTTATATGAAGTGTTGAGCGCTGGATCTCCTAAGAAATACACTTTAGTAAATTTTCTGAATATAATTGCCATTGCTTTATTTAATTTTGTGCATTTGAGAAAAAAAAAAAAAATGGAAGAAGAAGAAGAAAGAAAAAGAAAAAAAAAGGATAGCAGAACCAGGTATAAAGTGTGGATCTTGCTCTGTTTCTTGGACTCTGACCTCTTCTGTATTGTTCATATAATTATCCCTTTTTCTATGACAGATTTTAATTGATCGTAATGGAGAGTTATCAACTCTGCATGGTCTATGGAACCACCATATGCATGATATATGAGATTGATTACCCATGATTTCAACTTGAACTTTTTTATTATTTGCGGACTGTTCTTAACAGATACAACAGCTTTACTGGAATGAACTGTAACGATGATCTAACAATCATGGGGAGCTTATGGATGAGCCTAGATGCACATCTGATCCTTTTGGAAGGACCATTCAGGTTTTCTTTACTGTTTTGCCTTTAATAATTTCTCCAGTCAATATGGAAAATGTCAAAATAAAAAAAATAAAAAAAAAACTTCTATTTTGGTCTACTTCCTTTTGAGCTTGATGGATCCTTAACCAAACCCCACTGACACCATGCTCCTTGAATTTCAAAAGCATTTGAAGTTGGACCTAATTTTGTTGTTCTATTGCTCTCCAATAAATTAAAGGCTTATCTTTTGCTTTTAGCCCCACTTTTGTTTTGTGGATAGCGACTTCCTTATTCAATTTTTTTTATTTATTTTATTTTTTTTTTGTATTTTTTTTCTCATTTTGAATTGGCGGGGGAACCCAAGAAGATGCTATTAGTGGTTTAGTGATGTCAGCCTATTTGGCCTTCCAGCATTTTTCATGAGCAGGTTGCAGAAAGCGTTTGAGCAAGGTTCAATTATCGCAACTTTAGCCATCATTTGTCTCACCATCATCTCATGCTTGTTCTTAATCTCAACTTAATGTACATTTTAGTGCTTCTGTTATTAATCTATGTGTAAATTAGCGAAATCATAGAAAGGATGAAAGCATAAGCAAACAAGCATGAGTTAGTTATGTTCCTCTGTTTACATGTTGTGTAGAGATAGATTTCTTTGAATGAAATAATAAAAAGTCCAGAATTTAAGCTTGTATCAATAGATTGGGTACAAATACCACACGGACCAATACTGTGCCGCTGCCTTTGAAGTTTGAATGCATGCTTAAAATGTGCTTTGTCTTCCTTCTATGCATCAAAATTTGCTTTGTTTTCCTTGTCAATACCAGTTCCAATATATCAATTTTTTAATCTCATTTATTCTTTGTTAGTAGCAGTTCCAATCTGTACTAGATACCGAATTAGATCTATACTTAATGTTGTTTGGCCTAGGGTTCGATTTGTTTTATTTGGATTCTGTTGTTACAATATCCCTGAATTTGATTTTTGTTGGATTCAAATTGATATGTTTTTGTTTATGTTCCTTTTCTCAATGTTTGCATATTTAGATCAAATTCTTAGGCTCGGTATCTGTTGAGGTGTGGAGTAAAATAGATTCAGCATATTTAGTGCGCAAAATGCGACTCCACTATAGAAAGCTTGATAAATTAGCGTGTATTCGATAGAATGATTTCAGTTCTATAAAAACCCTATTCTGTTTGTATGTCATCTATCCCCTCACGACATATGAGGAATACAAGGAACAAATACAGGATAAGAACGATAAGAACTTTCAAACTGATTCCCAGTCCCATCAATCCATAGATGATTTAAAACAACAAAATAGATTTCTCGAGCAATCAAAATTCTCTCGGGGAGACACACATCAAGATGTTGCAGTGGCAGATGCTGAAACACCGGGACATGGAGATGGAGATTGCAATGATAGATTCAGTGAAGCTTCTGAGGGTGGTCTTTCTTATGGTTTAACAGATGAAACCTCGAAACATTCAGATAAACAAGAGTGGTGAGTATTCTGATAAATCACTTTCTGATTGCATCCACTTTTTTTTCACTTGTGAATTTATGCTGTGAACTTGATATGTGAAAACGAATTTACTGATAAATTGATCAAATTTCGCTCGTCAGAATCTATTTTATACTGGAGTAGAGTGGTGTCCAGGATTTGAAGTCTCCAAAGATTGGGGAAAGCTACATCAACAAGTGGTAAGTAGAATCATATTTGTTGTTCTGATAATGAACAGAGCACAACTGACCACTTAATATTGCCATTACTACTTTCATGTATCTAGAGAACTGTTAATTCCACCTCTACCTCAGTCAAGCCTCGGAGACAATGGCAGTAAATTAGAAATTGTGAATTGAGATTCTTTTAATTATAAGCAATATTCATATTCTGTCTTTCTTTCTGTCAGGTTATTATTTTGCAGTGACATTTAGCATCATAGATAGATTTATTTAGGCTTTGTGTAGACAAGTTTCCATGAGTCAATGTTATGGTGAGTAGTTTTGTAATAGTTGAAGAAGTCAGAAACAACAATGTACGTAGTAGAATTTTCTCCGAAATTCAGGTTGTAAATTTTGAGTCATTCTACAATACAAACATGTGTATCTATACAAATACAATTATTAAATTATATGCATATATGTACATTTAGGGGTTAAATATAATGGTGATCACCCAACTTTACACTTATTGTAAGATGGGTACTAAATTTTAATTTATTTCTTTTTGGTCACCTAACTTTGATTTTGTTTTAAAAATGGTACTGTCAAAAATTTTTAGTTCTCTAATTTTTTTTAAATACCATTTTAATTCCTCAATCTCTTTAAAAAGTTTGAAAGTAAGTCTACTTCTCCTAGGCTCTGATACCACTCAGAATGAGTCTGCTCTTACTAGACGGAATTAAAATGATTTTTAAATTTTTCTTTATTTCCTATAAATGTATAGAAAATACGGATTTATTTGCAAAAAAAAAAAAATCTTTAATTCAGAATTGTTCAAGTGCCAAAATTTTGAGTGACTGCTATAAAATTAAATAGAAATTTAATATTTTAAAAAATACAAATTAAAGTTTGGTAGCTAAAGTTGAACCCTGTACATTTGACTCGTACATTTAAAACTTGGTGCCTTTGTATTTTAAAACCCTGACTTGGCAAAATGCCTGCAATGTAAGGCAAGAAGCCAAAAAGAAGGATACACATGACTTTGCTTTGATTAGGGAGCACTTTACTCCTTCGTGGGTCGATCCAGTGCTAACTGGAATTTAGTCTGGATGTGGTACGGGTTTAAAGGTGTCTCCCATAGTTGAGGTCCGTTCAGGACACCTCGTGGGCATAAAAAAAAAAAAAAAAAGAAGGATACACATGACTTTGCAAAGGAATAAATGCATAAATGATTTCTTAACTCCTTAATTTTTGCAAGTGTTTATTGGGACCTTTTAGAGTGTCATAATAACACTATATCACACAATTATAACTATTAAATTTTAATTGTTTTAATCTCCTTCATTAAATTGGTCAAAAAAAAAAAATCTCCTTCATTAAATGACCAATTACGTGTTGAACATTAGATATTTTTATAAGATAACAATAGGTATATCTTCTTTTAAAAGAAATGTTTATATCTTATGTTGTTATTATTTTATAAAATAATTTAACAAAAATAAGAAATTAAACAAGTTATGATTAATAATGAAAAACTTATTAATTAAACTTATTATGCACCATGCTGTATGCTTCAAACATGAGAATAATTTTATGGAAGGAATATAATTTCCAGCAATTGGTTGATTCACATCAAGGTCCCAATCTATACTGAAAAATCTTGAACCTGCAAATCATTTGGAAATAACAAAAAATAAAATAAATAGATCAATGTTTAACAACAAAATAAACACCCCAATGCAACATCAAGCTAAACTTTTCTTTGCAATATATCTCTCATAACATTCATTTAGAATCATAAATATGTTGATGAAATCAAGCAAGTTTCTTGCAATACAAAGATACCGACAACTGCTTACTAATCTCCATAAGCACTAAATAAAGCTATAGGCCTAATTTTATTTATTTATTTATTATTATTATTATTATTATTTTTTACAGTATCACTTATTAATACAACATAGGGTCATGACTGTTAATTGTTAGTGTTAGCGAGTGAGGGGGTTGGTCCCACTTATGGGACCAGCCAAGAATAGATGTTAAGGATTATACTTAGTTTGAATATTTGTTACAGCTGTTAGTTACATTGATTTATCTTTGTACTGTTGTATCTAACTCAAACTCAAACTCTCACACTCATCTTGTATTATATATCTCTGTAATGTTCAATTAAATAAAATATTACTGAAGTTAATTCATACTAATAATTATTCTTCACATGGAATCAGAGCCAAAATGGCATCTGTCACAAACACACAACTAATTCCTGCAAACTCTTCCAGTTCATCATCTTCTTTCTCAACCTCTACCCAGCTTAATTTCTATGTTAAACTCAACTCTCGAAGCTACTTAGCATGGAAAACTCGGCTCCTTCCTCTACTGAATTCTCAAGAGCTTGCCAGCTATATTGATGGAACAGTTCTTGCCACCTACTACGATTCTTAGCATTGATAATCCTCCAATAACGATTTATAATCCTACCTATTAGTCTTGGTTCAAGAAGGACCAAATGCTTCTATCATGGATTTTTTCATCTATCACCGAAGAGATCTTCCTATATGTCACTAATGTTCACTCTTCTTATGACGCAGGGACAGCTCTAGCAAATGCATTTGGAGCTGTTTCCCAAAATAGACAACTCCAATTGCATATTGAACTATAATAGGTTAAGCAAAATGACATATCTGTAACTCAATATCTCATCAAAGCAAAGTCCATTATTGATGAACTTGTTGTTGTAGGACGTCCCTTGTCATCTGCAGAGTTCAATGCCATTATTTTTAGAAATCTTAGACAGGAGTTTCAAAGTGTTATTACAAATCTCAACATGCGCTCCGAACCAGTTTCATTTGTTGAACTACACAGCCAACTTGCTACTTAAGAGATTCTTCTCAAAAGCTATCATGAATCACCAATGGCTCATATTGCCTACCATCTGCCATACACTGCTCAACTACCATTACTTTCTACTCTACCTTTTACTAATTCATTTATGAACCCTAGAAGCAACGCAGCCAACTCTGTCAATCCTCGACCTTGGCAACGTTGACGAGATTATGGCATCACTGCGGTATGTCAAATATGTGGTTTATCAAATCATACAACAAATATTTTTAGAAGACAATACCAATAGTTCAATAATCAATCTCGTTCTTCCTTCTCATCATAGTAGTCTCACTTTTCCTTCACATCACTACAACCTTCCTTTCTGCAAGCAAACCTTGTTCATTAACACTCCTCTACCTTGCCTTATTTTCAACCTTGGATAGCTGATACTGGCGCCATCTCTCATATTACGCATAATCTTGGTTCTCTACACTTACCTCAACAATTTGATGGGTCTGACCAACTTCTTGTTGGTGATGGTAAAGGGTTTTCCATTGCTCACACTGGTATATATGATATAATTACTCCTACTCGCTCTTTTAAATTGGCAAATACATTACATGTTCCATAGATTTCAAAACCCCTAGTTTCTATTCATAAATTTAGTGTTGACAATAATTGCTATTTTGAATTTTAGCCATCATTTTTCTTAATCAAGGATCATAAAACCAAAGTAGAGCTTCTCAGGGGAGTCAATGAACATGATCTCTACAAGTTTCCTGCTTATCATGCTTTTCTCTTAAATTAAGTTCCTTTGGATCTATGGCACTCTCGTTTTGGTCATCCCCATGCAAAAACAACTCACCAAATAGTCCATTTTCGAAGTCATTTAGGACAACTATTTATGATGCTTGTACTCATGGAAAATTAAATAAATTATCTTTGTCTATTGTTGAACATGTTAGTAATAAACCTTTTTATATTGTTTACTCAGATGTTTGGGGTTTTGCTTTGATTATGTCCAATCGGGGCTTTCGCTATTTTTGTTCTTTTTGTGGATGATCACACATGTTTTACATGGATCTATTTTCTCAAGCAAAAGAATGAAGTCTATAATATATTTGTTAATTTTAATAGTCTTGTGCAATGTTAATTTTAATCTCCAATAAAAGCATTGCAATTTGATTTTGGTGGTGAGTATCAAAGCTTAACCAAATTTCTTCAATCTAAAGGAATTCAACATTGCATTGCTTGTCCTCATACCCATGAACAAAATGGGATTGTGGAACGGAAAATAAGACACCTTTTTGATACTAGTTTGACTCTAATGGCACGTTGCTCACTACCTTTCAAATATTGGCCAAACTCTTTTGATATAACTGCTGCACTTATCAATGGCATGCCTACACCAAATCTTGATAATCTATCTCCATACTTTAAGTTATTTGGGTTTACACCAAATTATGGTCAATTACATGTCTTTGGTTGCTCTATCTGTCCATTGCTCTGACCATACCAACCTCATAAATTTTCTTACAGGTCCAACTATTATGTTTATCTCGGTCCCTTTACTTATCATTGTGGTCATCATTGTCTTGTCTTAATCCTCACACTAGGCGCATTTACATTGTCTGACATGTTCGGTTTAATGAAGCTATTTTTCCTTACAAGGAGTCTTCTAACTCTCCAACAACATCTCCTACTTCTTCTCCTAAAGAATATTGGTTATAAATAAATTCTACCTTTCACCAGACTTCTCAACAACCTTCTCCCTCTTCTTCCCCATCCTTATCCACAAATCTTCTACCTCTTTATTTGAATCACCTTCTTCTAATTCACCCTTATCACCTACAACTAACCCTTTTAACTCACCTTCCGCCTTTCCTGCCACATCTTCACCTTCTAGACTAAATCTTTTAGTCAAATTTTCATCATATAACCCTCATCATATCCAACCTAATTTCTCCTTATCATCTTCACTTTCTATTACTCCGACTAGAACACACAATATGATTCTTTGCTAAGTACTATGCAACGCAGAATTGCTAATCTTCATACTACCATCTCTTCAGTCCCATCCACTGAACCTTATACCTACAATCAAACTTGTAAAGTCAAGGAATAGCGTGCTGCCATGGACTCCGAATATGCTACTTTTCTTTAGAATAACACTTGGTCAATAGTTCCTCAGCCTCCATATCAACATATTATTGGGAACAAGTGGGTCTATCGGATTAAAACTAATTCGGACAATACTATTGCTCGATACAAGGCCCATTTGGTGGCTAAAGGCTACAATCAACAAAGCAAAATTGATTACACCGAAACTTTTAGTCTGGTTGTAAAAGTTACTACCATTCGTCTTCTTATTTCTCTTGCTTCCATCAACTCATGGTCTCTCAAACAAATTGACATCTCCAATGCATTTTTTCATGGTTAATTATCTTCATAAGACTATGTACATGGACAACCAAAAGGTTCTGTCAACAATGATTATCCTGATCATGTTTGTTTATTGCATCGGTCTCTTTATAGCCTGAAACAGTCTCCCAGAGCATAATTCCACTGTCTCAGTAACTATTTGAGCACACTTGGATTCTTTGGCTCAAAGGCGGATACCTTCTTATTTATTCTTCACAAGTCTACTGGGATCGTCTTTCTTCTCGTTTATGTGGACGACATAATTGTTACAGGATCTTCTCTTCCTCTTATTACTCAATTTATTCAATCTTTGAAGTGTGAGTTTCATGTTAAAGACATTGGAAAGTTGAGCTTTTTCCTTAGCATCGAAGTTCATCAAGATGACCATGGCATTACAATCACACAACAAAAATATCTTTGTGATTTACTTCTTCGGACAAGTCTTCAAAATGCCAATGCGGCTGTCTTACACCGATGGTCACTTCTCCTCTGCTTCAACGTCATGTCAATTTTGCACTTTTTAAGCCCAATTCATATTGACAAATCCTTGGTGCTTTGCAATATGCAACATTCACTTGTCCCAACATTTCCTATACTATCAATAAACTTTACCAATATATGCACAATCCAACTGATGTTCGTTGGCTTCATTAAAGCGCTTAGTGAGATATGTCAAACACACTCTTAATCTCTTTTTATTTTTTAGTCGGCAATCTTCCCTTTAACTTCACTGCTTTTCTGATAACAATTGGGGCGGTTGTCCTGATGATCGCCACTCCACCAATGTTTATGCCATTTATCTTGGCTGGAATTTAATCTCATGAAGTGCTGAAAAGCATCCAACTGTTGCACGGTCCTCATCCGAAAGTGAGTATAAGGCAATTGCCAACACTACTGCTGAGGTATTTTGGATAAAGTCTCTACTTTTGGAAATGGGTATCTCTATAATTGCTCCAGCTATTCTTTGGTGCGACAATATCAGTGCAATTTACATGTCTTCTCATCCGATCTTTCATGCACGCACAAAGCACATAGAACTAGATTATCATTTTGTGCGTGAGCAGGTTCTTAAGGGCTCTATTCAAGTTCGTTTTCTTTCTAGCAAGGATCAGCTAGCTGATATTTTCACCAAGCCATTAGGTGTTCGTCCATTTTAAAATATTGTCAGTAAACTTCGACTTCTTCCACCTAATGACTTACAGGAGGATGTTAAGGATTATACTTAGTTTGAATATTTATTACAACTATTAGTTAAATTGATTTATCTTTGTACTGTTATATCTAGCTCAAACTCAAACTCTCACACTCAGCTTGTATTATATATCTATGTAATGTTCAGTTCAATAAAATATGATTGAAGTTAATTCATACTAATAATTATTTTTCATAATATAATTCTTGACGTTGCCATGAATTGAACCTGTAACCTAAAGTCTCAGGACCTCATCCCTAAACCAACAGGTCTAAACACCATTAGTCGTATAGGCCTAATCTGAATAACAAATGTGGCTATGTTCAATATATATATATTTATATTCCCTTACAAGTAAAGAAATAAAGAAATAAAGAAAATTAAAATGATATTGGATTTAGATGTGCGATAACCAGTTACTAGGAATGCTGAGAATTCAATATTTATTTATTTACTATTAATTTAGAATCAAGAAGTCAAATAACAATTCATATATATATTATAATTAACAATTGATTTATGTAATATTTAATCAAAGTTAGTTCTAATTTTTTTACTTTAAATTAAAATACTGTAATTTAATATATTACATGTCACACACACACATATATTATTAACTTTTTTATATTTTTTTGAAAAAGTTTTTACATGAATTTATATATATATATATAAAAGTTAATAATTCATTAACATAATAACAAGTGATAATAATATAAAATATATATATATATAACTAACACAAAATATTGAAATTTAAAGTATATATTATATGGGGAAAACTTAATGAAGTAAAACTTTTCAGCTTTATATGTATATAAACATGGCATATATTAGTAAAATAATTTTTTTTTAACTCTTTTACATTTATATGTATATAAATTTTTAACTTATGTAGTAATGATTTTTTTTACTTAAATAAAAAGTTAAATTTTTTTTGTTAAAAAGTAAAAAAGTTGAAATTATTATTTTTACCAGCTAGATAAGTCAAATTAAAAAATTAAAATATTTCTTATATAGCTACCTACTTAAGCTGCTATCATAGGTTAAAGCAGATTATGACACGGGATCATCATGATATTAATGGTTTGCATGGGGAAAGTTTTTTTAAATTCGTGTCTTTAACAGTTTCTATAAGTTGAAGTGCTTATATCTTTTGTTTCAAATCATTAGTGCTATTTATATTTATATTTTTTTGTTATAATTATTTTTTTTGAAAATTATTAGAAATAAATAATATTTTTATTTATCAACTGAAGCATAAAAATTAAATATTATTTTAATTTTAATTTTAATTTTAATTTTATTTTATCAATTATAATGATTGAATTTAATTTTATTTCATAATTTTAGTCAAATTTAATTTTTATTTACTGAAAAATTATGTTTTTTTTTTACTTTTTAATCACAATAAGTGAAAATAATTTTTTAGTTAAATGCATTTTTTTTATTTCACTCTCTCAAATAAATTTTAAAAAATTCAATAATTTTTTTTTAATAATAATGGTTCAATTTTTATTTTATTTTATTTTAATAATATTCAGTAAATATTTCTCCTTCAAATTTAATATATGTGAGTAAAAGCAAAAATATTTTTTAATTGAAATAATAAAACAAATAAAATCTAATATAAAAAAGATATTTACATTAATTTATTATTTAAAATGTGACACATTAATATTATAAAATCTATTAAAAATATTATTTGAAAATTTTTTATCGATTTAAATAATTAATTGTAAAATATCATAATAATAATCTCAACACCAAAATAGAAAAAATTGAAAGGTTGATTGACCATTTATTGCATTTATCTTTGAAGCAAATGCTAATGGTGGGTAGTTATATTTAAAAGAGTAGAAGTCAAGTGGAACGGTTAGATAATAATTATACTCATGATATTAATGCTATGGCTGGAGAATTAAAAAATACCATATATGGACCAAAATGCTTTGTTAAATTGGTCTACATGTCATGATAGACCAAAATAGTACTCCTAGAGAGAAAATGGAATTGTGCCACGATGCACCTTAGCCCAATGGTTAAGGCTTAAGGGTGTGGAGTGGGAGGTTGGGGGTTCAATCCCCCACTCCCCCCCTAACCTCCTCTCCACTAAATCCTAAGGACAATTGTCCCTCAGGTGTTTAAATGTTGAGCTACCCGCCTAGGGCTGGTAGCCTCTGGGGCCAGCCACGGGGTCGGTTCCATTTAGAGGTTAATCCTCCATTCTCAAAAAAAAAAAAAAAAAAAAAAAAAAAAAAGCAGATTTTGTCAGACATAAATTCCATTAAATTTTTAAATAAATATGAAATTAAAAATTTAGGTGACATTTTTAAATTAAATTTAAAAATATATAACTAACCTTTATTAATTTTAAATTTCATTTATGTAAATATAAATATATTTAAAGAAAAAGACTCAAAATTCGGTATCAACCCAAAAGTAAATAATTCCATCAACAGTAAGCGGGCAAAAATGTTTATCTTCATTTAAATTTAAAATATATTACAATTAAAATGAACTCATTAGATAAAACAAATACAAACAATTTTTTTATAGTTTTAGCAATTTGTTATATATTAAGAGTTTTTTGAAAATTTAATATCTTGTAATTTCATATTATTACAATTTAGGTGATCATAAAATATATAATATATTGCGATTTCTTATATAATATATTGTGATTTCTTATTTTTTCAATGACACACTATGAAATTTTAGTTTTAATAATTTCTTATAATCTGAATCTTCAGTTTTAGAAGTAGCATTGTAATTTGTGATAATCAGAATCTTTTATTAAGTAAATTATTATATAATAGAATTGTTTTCTACTATTCTTTGCAAAAGTATTATAAATTTTATCACCTAAATATATTACAAAATCTTAATAATAAAAGATTGTTTTTTTTTTCAAAAATAATTAGTGAAGCATTGAAATTATCCATCACTTCCTATGATAATATTTAATAAAAAATTCTTATGCATGCTCATAATAATAATAATAATAATAATACTTACTATATACATAGGTGGAGGAATTCCTGATAATTAACCGCACTGCATGGCCATGCAACGTAGTGATAGATGACATGAACCGTTGATATCTTTTGGCAAAGTTTGAGTTGCCTAATAAGGACAGCGTTTTTTTTTTCTTTTGAAATAAAATAAGGATACAGCGACCCATATTTCTTTGGCTGTCTGAAGGTCAATAAATTTCTGCATTAAGATGGGGCTCATGAAATCAATAAGCCAACTCTTTACTTGATTGTTGTCAATAAATCAAGACTCCAAGACTTTGTCTCGTATAGGTGATTTCGGAGTTGCGCCAGATTTGTCTCGGGTAGCAGTTCGCATCTCCATAAGCTGTAATCATAGTGAAAAATTTATCGTCAAAGATGATTCCGATTGAAAAAGGAGAATTATAGACAACAGTTGGAGATCCATATGAGATAATAGATGTATTTTCAACCATAGTTGTGGATTTCTGAGAAATAAAAGTTCGATGGGTTGTTATGATTCCATATAGAGCCAAATGCAAGAATAAGTAAAAGGAATACATGATAGAATTCAATTTTTTTTGTGTTGTAATTTTCACAAGGTTATGTACATTTTTATATATACATTATACTACTCTAATATGAAATACAACAATTATTATACAAATCACTCTGTAATGATTTTCTAAATTTGTGGGATATAATTACTCTCCATGATTAGTGGTTATTTCCTGAACTCACTTCAACAAGTACAACTTACGCAATTGGTACTTCACTGATTATAATTTGTCATACTAGCATGTACTCGATTTCATAATGAGCACTGTACCAATGCAATTTATGTATTGATGCTTATGATATTTAAATAAATTTTTAATGAAATTTGATAATTGTAATTTCCAAATAATTTGTAAACTAACATATATAGATTTCAAATAATTTTATTTTGAAGTGAATTTTTTTTATCTTTACTGCAAGAAATTTTATTATTATACTACATTCTATGAAAAACAACTATCACAATATATATTGTAATATATATACTACATTATATATATATATATATATCCAAAATTTCATATATATTAAAGTAATATAAACCTCTAATTTGTCGTGCTACATTGCAACATGTGCAGACAAAGAATATTGCGCAGGTCTCATTAAAATAAATAAATAAATAAGCAATCCATCTTTGGTATTTAATAGGATGTCAAAATGGGTGATGATATATAAATATAATTTGTTTAATACGTAAAGTTAGCGAATTAAATTGAGGTTAACTGGGTTCATGTCAGAAAAAAATCGATTTATTTATGACATGATTTAAACTAAATCATGTCACGGGTTGACATATGAACTAATTACAACCTGTTTAATTATATGTATTGTACTGGGTCGTGTTATAATTTTAAAGGGTAAAATGGTCATCTACATATATGTATATATATACTCCTTATTCTTTTATGATTTTAAAGGGTAAAATAGTCATTCTTATATATTTTTTAAAATAGTATTTTTTGTAGGTAATAAATGTTATACATATTAAATGAGTTATGTTAAATTTTATAACACACACAATCCATTTAAATATATGAGTTATACGTATCGTTTTCGTTTAATTTTTGTGTTGTGTTAGAATTGAAATATTTAATATGGTTAATAAATGAGTAGTGTTTATATTGATCCTAATCACATTATCAGAGTGAATCAATCCAACACCAATAATAATCCATATTGACAACCTTAAGTTGCAAGTTAGAGTTGTATAGTCAGGTGCACCCAAAAATGCTTACAAAACCAACTACTTCCATAACTTAGATCGATGAGCTTGCTTTTTTACCTACTTCAGCTGGTCATCTAGCTTTTGAGTTCATTTTCTTGGCTTTCAGGCCGACTTCATCATCCTCAGTAAAATATTATTAAACCTTTTTTATTTTTACTTTTAGACGAAAGTATGGGATAATTTTTAATTAGGGATAATGATATTTCAAAGCCTGAAAGTAATATACATTTTACAATTAAGGCCTATATGTTTAATTTGTAACATTTAAGGACTAAAAGTTTTTAAAAATTTAACCGTTAGACCTAGACCGTTAATTGTAATGGAATGAGCACACGTGGCAGTTATTTGCCTACGTGTCATCCTAGTCACCTCTATGTGGACTGACACCATCTACATAGCCTACCTACATGTCATCCTAGTCATCATCATCATCATCTTCTTCTTCTTCTTCTTCTTCTCTTCTTTCTTTCTTTTTTTCTTGCTTCTTCTTCTTCTTCTTCTCCTTCTCCTCCCACATCACTAGACTTCTTTCTTTCTTTCTTTCTTTCTTCTTCTTCTCCCGCATCACCAAACCCATCTCTTCTCCAAATTCTCTTAAAAAAAATTATGCAGAACCATAAACCATAAACTAAGAAACACATCTTCTAGTGCATCTTTTAAATTTCATCTACTGAAAACGCAGATAAGCGATAAGGGGGAAGAAGATTAAAGGAAAATTATAAACTAGATTATACAGAGGAAAGAACTACCTTGAGAACTAAAGAAAGAGTTGGGTTTGGTGATACGGGATCGATCTATACTGGATGGGTAGTGTTGCCTAAGGCTTAATGGGCACATGTTGTTGCGGTTGGGAAATCACTGGGTAGCGGATAGTCGTAGTTGATCCAACAATAGCATTAGCATTGGATGAGGATGATGATGAGACAACAACATGCTCACATGAAGGGCACATAGTGAGACAACAACAACTCCTGCACCTCCTTCTGTAACCTTCTGTTCTCTTGTGTTAGATTCTCACAGCACCTCTTTAAGTACTCACAATCAACTTCAGTTTGCTTCAACTTAGTCATGCACCAATTTCATTACGAGCTCTTAGTTTTCATCTCAGCAAAATAGCAATTTATCCAAAAAAAACAAAATTATGGTATAAATTCATGAAACTCCAAAATGAATTATTATCTTAAAACATCATTAGCACGCATTAAATTGCAGTTCAAAAATAATAAATTGCATTCAATTTTTAAATTGAAATTAGCAATTAAATGTTCATACCAAAACTATATACTGCAAGTTATATTTAGTAAAATTTGAATAAGATGCTCAAACTGAAGTTACATTGAAAGCCTCAGCTTTTTCCTAGAAGCATCGTCATCTCCATCGCTGCAGGCACCACCATCTTCGTCCTCACTGCCGCCGCAAAAGCAAAATGCTCTCTCTACTTTGGCCTCCTCTCCTCCAATCTGCTCTCTCTCCTTTTTTTACTTAGACTGGAAATCGTGCTGTTTGGCGAAGAAACGCCGATTTCATCATCGCAATCGGCGATGAGTGGTATCTGATTCATATCGATCCTGGGTCGGAGTTCCTATCTACCATGCATTCAACGTTAATTAGTTCAGTAATTTTTTTTTTCAAGAGAATTTGGAGAAGAGATGCTTTTGGTGACGCGAGAGAAGAAGAAGAAGAAGAAGAAGAAGAAGAAGAAGAAAGAGAAAGAAAGAAAGAAAGAAAGAAAGAAAGAAGGAAAGAAGAAGAAGAAGTCTGGTGATGCGGGAGAAGAAGAAGAAGAAGAAGAAAGAAAGAAGAAGAAGATGATGATGATGACAAGGATGACACGTAGGCAAATAATTGCCACGTGTGCTCATTCCGTTACAATTAACGGTCTAGGTCTAACGGTTAAATTTTTAAAAACTTTTAGTCCTTAAATGTGCCTTAATTGTAAAAAGTATATTACTTTCATGCCTTGAAATGTCGTTATCCCTTTTAATTAATATTTAATAATTTAACAGTAAATGATAAAATATTTTTAAAAGAAAAGAAGAAAAAACAAGAAAAGAAAAAAAAAAGCAAAGCATTAATTTGGGTACGTAGGAGCACACAAATTAAAGTTCAAGTCTTGAAACCTAAATCAATGTGATCTATAAATGTTCATAACACAACTGGTCCTTTTTTTTTTGCTAACTCCTTTTAGTTTCTGGAGTTTGTAGTCATATTCTTAGAGAAAGTCGAAATGGAGTAGTCCATTTCGACTTTCTCTAAGAATATGACTACAAACTCCAGAAACTAAAAGGAGTTAGCAAAAAAAAAAAAAAAAAAAAAAGGACCCGTTGTGTTATGAACATTTATAGATCACATTGATTTAGTGTTATGACTCTCTAAACGCCGTCTCTTCATTTATAGATCACATTGATTTAGGTTTATGACTCTCTAAACGCCGTCTCTTGGCTAAAGCAACCCAATTACTTGCGCCCTTGGCAGATGCATAAAGAGTTTAGTTCCATTGAAAACTTAAAAGTTCTATTCCATCATATCTCTTTCATTCATACATTTAGGGAAAATAATTGTATGGCAGATTCCTTAGCAAAACAAGGTACCCATAGACTTCGAGACTTCTCTGCCTGGTTATAGATTTTCCTTTCTTGTTTGGTCTTTTGTTTATTGTATGCATTTACAGGTGTTTGTATTTGGTTGGTTC